>SJYW01003408.1:44939-63652 GCA_006410735.1 Raphicerus campestris | reverse complement strand
TTCCCGACCCAGAGATTGAACTGGAGTCTCTTGCATTGACAGGCTTTACCACTTCCCTGGTGGCTCTTTATCACTGAGCCACTGGGGAAGCCCGATATACATATCCAAGCTCCAGAAATGTTGATCTTGTAGTTCTGGGATATGATCCAAGAATCCATCTATATAGATTTTTTAAAAATTTACTTACTTTAATTGGAGGCTAATTACCTTACAATGTTTTGGTGGTTTTCCATCTATATATTTTTAGAAAACTCCCCATTTCATCTTGGTGCACAACCAAGAATAAGGACCACTGAAGTGGAGACGGCATAGCTGAGACCTTTCCTGTCTATGATGACCAGCCACGCATTTGATAGTGTAGAGTGCTTGTCCTGTGAAACAAAGCTGTATTCCTCTACAAAGTATGTAGTTTTCAATAAGGCATATCTCCTCTTGGCCTGAGGGTCTTAATTTCTAGAATAAAACATTTTCACTGTCTCTCAGAGTTGATGACCTTGTAATGCAAACTGATTTCTTTAAGCTCTGAATTAAATGCTGCTGCTGCTGCTAAGTCGCTTCGGTCGTGTCCGACTCTGTGACTCCATAGACGGAAGCCCACCAGGCTCTGCTGTCCCTGGGACTCTCCAGGCAAGAACACTGGAGTGGGTTGCCATTTCCTTCTCCAATGCATGAAAGTGAAAAGTGAAAGTGAAGTCACTCAGTTGTGTCCGACTTTTCGTGACCCCATGGTCTGCAGCCTACCAGGCTCCTCCGTCCATGGATTTTCCAGGCAAGAGTACTGGAGTGGGGTGAATGAAATAGGTTTTCCATTATACCTTTGTGAGCAGTTTTAGTCTTTGGTTTTTTAAAGAAGATGCCAGTTAACGTGGTGATACAGGTTATCCTTGATGAAATTATGTCATCTACTATCAGCCAGAGGTTTGTTTTTCTTCATATCCCTCTTTGAAATTTTTACCTATCCTTTGAGGTCACACTTCATTATTGTTGTTGTTTAGCTGCGTCCGCCTCTTTGCGACCCCGTGCACGGCAGCGTGCTGGCTTCCCTGTCCTCTGCTCTCTCCTGCAGTTGCTCAAACTCATGTCCTTTGTCCATGCCTCTTCTCCTCCTGCCTTCAGTCTTTCCCAGCATCAGTGTCTTTTCCAGTGAGTCAGCTCTTTGCATCAGGCGGTTAAAGTAGTGGAACTTCCCCTTCAGCATCACTCCTTCCAGTGAATATTCAGGGTTGATTTCCTTTAGGATTGACTGGTTGGACTGGTTTGATCTTCTTGCAGTCCAAGGGACTCTTAGGAGCCTTCTCTAACACCACAATTTGAAAGCAACAGTTCTTCGGTTCTCAGCCTGTTTTATGGTCCAGCTCTCACATCTGTATATGACTACTGGAAAAACCATAGTTTTGACTATACAACAAACTTCTTTATTAGGCTGGCTGGTTGGATACATAATTTGCTCAGACAAATGTACCACTAATGCTGAAACAATGACCCCAAATATAAGCCTACCAATCCTAAGCTGATCATCTTGCCTTTGTATTAGAAATGTATAGGGATAAAATGTGGAACTTCCTAAGTCAGAGAAGTCCGGCATGCTGCATTCCACGGGGTCACAGTGACTCGGACGTGACTGAGTGACTAAACAAACTGCCAGCCACATGTTAAACTGTTTAATGCTGTAATCCCTTGACTGGGAACAAATAAACTAATGAATTCTGAGTACTTCAGAAGAGAAGGGTGCTGAGAAAGCAGAGAGATAGTGAAAGTCAGTTTCATTGGAAAGATAAAGGGCTTCCCAGCTGGCACTAGTCTTAAAGAACCCGCCTGCTAATGCAGGAGATGTAAGAGATACGGGATAGATCCCTGCTTTGGAAGATCCCCTGGAGTGGAGCATGGCAACCCACTCCAGTATTCTTGCCTGGAGAATCTCATGGATAGAGGGGCCTCGGGGGCTACGGTCCATAGGGTTGAAAAGAGCTGGACACGACTGAAGTGACTAGCATGCAGGAAAGGTAAATCCTCCGCCTCATTTCCTCATTTTGCTGCAGTGATAAAGACTTGGTAGCAACTATGAAAGCATATAGGAAGGACACTAAAACTGGATATACAGAAGGGCACCTTTGTTGGAAGTGGCACCTGGGCATTTTCTTGAAATGGTGAGTAAGAATTAGCCAGGAGTGGTGAACTGAAGGAAGTTCTAGGCAGGAGAAGCAGCATGTGAAAGTCATGGAGGTTAGGAGTTATATATGGCGATTTTTTTTTTTAATTTTGATATGGACCATTTTTAAAGTCCTTGTTGAATTTGTTGCAACATCGCTACTATTGTTTCTGTTCTGTAGGGTTTTTTTTTTTTTTTTTTTTGGCCTTGAGGCGTGTGTGATCTTAACTCTCCATTCGGGGCTCAAACTCACACCCCTGCATTGGAAGGTGAAGTCTCAGCCACTGGACTGCCAGAGAAGCCCTGTGGTGTGTTTCTTGAGACTGAAAATAGTTTCGTTTGCTTGCACATCTAATATGAACAGGGAGAGAATGGATTCTGCTTGCTTGTGAATTTAGAATTAGACAGTGAGGCCCAGTGACATACAGATAGCTTCTAAAAGAAATGCCTAGTCCAGGTAAAACAAAGGTGCAGAATCAGGATTCAAACGTAGCCCATCTGACTTCAAAGTTGGAATTTTGCCAGTAGATGTTACGTGGCATGAGATATAATAACTCGAGAACATCTACCAACTCTGTGGGGAGATGACACGTGTGATGTCGATTGTTATCATTTGATTCTGTCAGTCCTTCCGTAATAAACCGTTAGGTGTCTGATTATAGGTTAGGAGATACGCTGAAGCTGATGAAGGTAAAATAGTTACATTCCATGAAAATTTCTCTTGAGTAGCCACGCCCATAAAGAATGCTGTCTTATCTTTGCCTCTCTGATGACTTGCCCGGTGCTTGGATATGATGGTGATTTAGTTCACGTTATTTGTATGAATGGGATGAGAAGGGTGAAGGAGCTGAGTGCAGATAAGGTGCTGATGTTATGCTCAGTCATGCCCGACTCTCTGCGACCCTGTGGACTGCATCCCCACAGGTCCTCCAGGTCCATGAAACTCTCCAGGCACGAACACTGGAGTGGGTTGCCATTTCCTCCTCCAGGGGACCTTCCTGATCCAGGGATCAAACCCAAGTCTCTTGCATTAGGAATTGCGGATTCTTTATCACTGAGCCCCCTAGCAAGCCCAAAGTCTGCTTACCTCTTGCAAGTTTCTATTTTTATTAGAATTTTTAAAGAATACATATTATAGGAGAAATTTGTAAGAGCAAGAAGGTGATTAATAATCCAAACCAACTGCAATTATGATGCAGTGCTATTTGTGCTGTTGTGGGGAGACCAAAAATTTCAAATGCCAATGGTCTCGCCTGATCGCACGGGAAAATTAAAACCAACCCTTAGATATTTGGAAGTGGTTTGATTAGAGACAGGTGAAAGTCTTTGGTTCTTCTCCATGCCTTGTGGCTTTCAGGTCAAGTCTGATGGCCAGGGCGTGTTCAGACGGCGTATTTCAGGATGCTGTGAGGGCCAAGTCTGTGCTTCATCTGAGCAGAGACGTGGCTTCAGATGNGAGACAGGTGAAAGTCTTTGGTTCTTCTCCATGCCTTGTGGCTTTCAGGTCAAGTCTGATGGCCAGGGCGTGTTCAGACGGCGTATTTCAGGATGCTGTGAGGGCCAAGTCTGTGCTTCATCTGAGCGGAGACATGGCTTCAGATGTTGGGAATGAAGTTCAAGGTCATACAGTGTGCCCTCCCAGTGCAAAGATGCTAATTTGATTACGGATTCCCGACAGTTCTGTGGATTCGCTTCATTTCACTCGGCTGCAAGACAGAGACAATTAAACTGATTAGTCTTTCATTATGAGTGCGTCACCTATCTCTCCCGTTTCTTTTGCTGGCTAGAAGGCTGACTTGCTATACCACTTCCTCAGTTTGTGTAATAAGTTTAAAATATTTTGCAGGTTCTTTTCCCATACAAGGTATTACAGAATATTGGGTAGAATGCCTGTGTTGCCTGAATATTTTCTGTATAGTTATGTGTATGTATGCAAATGACCGAGCCACTTTCTGCAGGCCGGAAACGAACACGACATTGTAAATCGGCTGNACCTATCTCTCCCGTTTCTTTTGCTGGCTAGAAGGCTGACTTGCTATACCACTTCCTCAGTTTGTGTAATAAGTTTAAAATGTTTTACAGGTTCTTTTCCCATACAAGGTATTACAGAATGTTGAGTAGAATGCCTGTGTTGCCTGAATATTTTCTGTATAGTTATGTGTATGTATGCAAATGGCCGAGCCACTTTCTGCAGGCCGGAAACGAACACGACATTGTAAATCGGCTGCACTCGAATATAAGAGAAAAATTAAATTAAGAAAATTTACAATACAGGACCCTTTAAAATTGTATTTCGTTGCACAGTTCTTTGGACACAAGCTACCTAGTCTACAATATCTAATTTCCATCAAAATAAAATGAAATTAGAAGTCCTTTGAAAGCAAATGAGTTTCGTTGCTGTGGTGGCTGTGGGGTTGAAGAAAGCCACAGGGTCTCTGAAAGGAACACAGACTTTTAATATATATATATATTTTAATGTGGACCATTTTCTGATTTGGCTTTTTGGTCAGGAGGCATGGGGAATCTTAGTTCCCTGACCAGGGATTGAACCCTCACTCCCTGCCTTGAAGGTCAGAGTCTCAATCACTGGACCATCCTGGATGCAGGATTTTAATGCAGACTAGGCCTCTGGGAAACAGAGTTTGCAGGTTACGTTCACTCTTATCTCAGAGCTTTCTTGGGTTTTCCAACAAAGCATTTGGTTGCTGCTTTCCTTGGATATGCTTAAGTCTTCATCATCACCCACGTGTTTCTTCAGTTAGATCCATGAACATAACGAGAGGTGATTTCTTCCACGTTAACAGAACTCATCATGATACTCAACCCGCTGGGATGCCCCCATTTGTTTTCATTCTGCTTAAAAAAACAACTTTCTTTGGAATAATTCAGTCCACGATGGAAAGGTGATCCTCTTCTGAGCACTTCTCAGAAGCTGGTCAGAAGGAATACCATGAGGATTTAGGGTGAGCTCTTCATGCTTCGCTGAATCTCCTCCACTCAGCCCACCAGTCTGTGCCCGGAGACCTTCTCTGAGACTTTCGTGAGCCACGGGCTTTTGCTTGTGATGACTTCATGGTCAGGTCTGCGAGATTCAGAGTGAACCCCCTGAAGGGGAGTAGCAACAGCCTCCCTTTCCACTCCCACCCGTTCTCCTTGATTGTTTACACTCTTGTGATTTGTTTACACTCTTGTGATTACTGTCATTTGATTGTCCAGCTACATCCCCCGACAACTATTCATGTTGCAACGATTATGAAGAGAACAGGAAAGGAACAGGGTGTACTCAGTTCTGTCTGCAGTCAGGACTATAATCTTGCGGCCGCCTTTGGAGACTATGGCAGAAGCCTGAGACGTGCTTCTGAGTGTGGCCGGGGGCTGATGTTTAGATGGGAAAATATCTTCAAATTTTGCTGACATCCACCTTTCACCTTTTTAAAAAACTATTAAGTAAGTTGGATAAGAGGTAGGTGGCAGATGCAGAAAACAATTAACTTCACGTTTAATCACCCTTTTACACTGTTAACCAGACCAAAACATGAGGCTAGCGTAAAAAAATTATTTTTATTGTAGTATAGTTGCTTTACAACTTGCGTTAGNATGGGAAAATATCTTCAAATTTTGCTGACATCCACCTTTCACCTTTTTAAAAAACTATTAAGTAAGTTGGATAAGAGGTAGTTGGCAGATGCAGAAAACAATTAACTTCACGTTTAATCACCCTTTTACACTGTTAACCAGACCAAAACATGAGGCTGGCGTAAAAAAATTATTTTTATTGTAGTATAGTTGCTTTACAACTTGCGTTAGTCTCTGCTGTACCGCAAAAAGTGAATCAGCATCTTTTAAAAGTTAAGCGTATGTAAGAATCATCTACTGCCGTGCTAGAAATTTGAAAATTACTTGATGAGTCAATAGAGGTGAATGACCTGACTCTGCATGCGTGCTAAATCGCTTCAGTCATGTCTGACTCTCTGTGACCCCATTTGCTGTAGTCTGGCAGGCTCCTCTGGCCATGGGGTGCTCCAGGCAAGAATACTGGAGCGGGCTGCCATGCTCTCCTCCAGGGGATCTTCCCGACCCAGGAATTGAACCCACATTTCGTCTCCTGCATTGGCAGGCAGGTTCTTTGCCACTAGCACCACCTGGGAAGCCCAGAATAACACGCCTATTGAATATTTAGGCAGAGTTTTCATAGTGATGTCTGAGTTCAGTGATTAAAAAAATAAGGTGAAGGAACATTGATTTATCACTGCTGACCTGTCTTCATGGATGGCTTTGACGTGATATTTCTAGGACACAGCTAATAATTTTGTATTTTGATGCCCTTTCTCTTTTCTGAGTCTCAGTTAATTTACTGATGTTTATAAGGAGCTAGGTTGACAGGGAGAAGTAAAGGATGAATGCCGTGTGTCCCACTGGGAAGACCAACATCAGATATATTCTGAGCCCTTTTCATGCCTTAAGCTGATGTAAAAGCCTTTACCTAGAGAGACTGTGCACGTGTGCGGGCTAAGTTGCTTCAGTCGTGTCTGACTCTTTGTGACCATATGTACTGTAGCCTGCCAGGCCCCTCTGTCCATGGGATTCTCCATACAAGAATACTGGTCTGGGTTGCCATGCCCTCCTCCAGAGTAATCTTCCTGACCCAGGGATCAAACCTGCCTCTCTTACATCTCCTGCTTTGGCAGGTAGGTTCTTTGCCACTAGCGCCAACTTGGAAGCCCAGAGGGACTTTGTATCATGTTTGAAATGTGTCTGCTGCTCATGGTGATATGTGCTCATTCACAGAAGCATTGGGAGGCCCAGGGAGTCTTGATTCAATTAAGGCTGATGGACATCAGGCTTCTGAAGTGAAAAGTTGGTCATCCTGCCTGGGGCATTTCATTCTCATACTCTTTATGAAGTCAGGATTTCCAAGAAACATCTCCTCTTGCTGTCTGTGTCCGCCTTCTCATCTGGCTCCCAGAATGAGATGTTTCACATAGTGACAGTCCCATTTATCCACTGCACCCGAGCCATCTTTTAGGCATCCTTTCAAAGGAGTGACACATCAGCTCAGAGACGCCAGATCAGAAACACATCCGTGGTGTGTTTCCCATCATTTCTGAACGTACCCATTCTGAGTGGACCACAGGAGTGCAGGAGAGACGTGCATGAGAATTTCTTTTCTCCCTGGAAGTGCAGTGCCTACACACGTTCCCACAGAGATATTGGGCATTCCTCCAGGGATTTGTGGAATAACTTGCCCTTTCTGCACTTTCCCTGAAGTGAAAGGAAAACAGTAGCCTCATTCTCATACGTTCTGCTTGCAGATACCATATCAAGGGAGGGAACCCAAAGGCCTTTGGAAGGTCCTGCACTGCTGGAGGTGGGGTCGTGGGTGGATCTCATCAGGCCTCTTTCAAAACTTTACCAAAGGAACTTAAGAAGCTCAGCGATTTTTCTTTTAGTGCATTTGCAATTTATTTATATTCTTTCTCCTCTTCAATTGCCTACCATAGTTTCAGTCCAACATTTTGTTGGTAGCCTTTTTTTTGCAAAGACCCCATCCAAGTTCCTCCATGCAAGGGAATCTGAATCAAGGTTAATCTTTTTAACAGTAAATAGTTAAAGCTTGAAAATCATTTGCATGTCTTCCTATATGCAGTATAGCAACACTCCTGAAATCTCCATAAATTCAACTTAAAACAGATTTTGGAGGGGGGAAAAACAAATCAAATTTGTCTTAAAGTTGTGGTTTTTTTTAGTTTATTGAAAGTGTCTATGTGTGCATGCTAACTTGCTTCAGTCATGTCCAGCTCTTTGCAACCTTGTGGACTGGAGCCTGCCAGGATCCTCTGTCCCTGGGATTTTCCAGGCAAGAATACTGGAGTGGGTTGCCATGTCCTCCTCCAGGGGATCTTCCCAATCCAGGGATTGAACTGGTGTCTTCTGCGTCTCCTGCACTGCAAAAGAATTCTTTTCCACCGGCGCCACCTGGGAAATTCACTGTATAGTGGGTTGTAAGTGTTTGGATCTCACAGGCAACCCATGGTTCTACACAATGTGACTAATGCTATTGAAAGCACCACGCTAAGGTTTCGCAAGAGGTTTTCTTCCCGAAACACTTAAAGAATTCTGAAACAATGTCAACAGGGTCGGGCGAGTTGGTGAAGACATTTTCTGTTATTTATTTTAAAGTAGCTCAAGAACTGGGTGGCTTTACGCTTATAAAGCATCCTTCAGCCGAGAACACCAAAATATCCACATGGGTCCTTTACGGGACCTGCTGCTGCATAAAACCCAACTCTGAGTCATCTGTGGGAAACTGAACTTTCTCTGGGAGTCCACCAACGTCTCATTTCTGTATATGGATACATTAGAAAGGACAATTAGATTTAGTTATTTCATCTCCTTTCCTTATTTTCCACACTTCCTAAATTCCTACAATCAAAGTACCATACTTCTGAATCTGTTTATGTTTTGTTCTTATCTTCTGCAATAGCTGAGGGTGTATTTTTTGCTCTAAGAGATTTTCACACATTTTTTTTTCCATGTGCAGGATTTACTGTTGTTTTTTTTTTTTTTTTTGACTGGCAGCCTGCCGGCTCTGTGCCAAGGCTGCTGCTGGGCACAGCTGAATCTGCACAGTATGACTCACTAGCAGAGGATGGCCTTTCTGTTCACTTTTCTCCTACTAACGTTTGAGTATATATGAAAAGGAAAATCAGTAGGTAACATTTTCCTTGCCTCATTCAGTAATTAGACTCCAGCTCCTTACATACTATCATCAGTTGGTCACAGAGAAATCTCGCTTCTACCAAGGTCAGTTATTTTATAGAAAAAAAAAAAAAAAAACCACAAAACTGATTGTTTGCTTTGGGCTGTGCAAGACTTGGGGGACCTTGGTTCCCCGACCAGGGATTAAACTCAGGCCACAGCAGTGAAAGCACCAAGTTCTAACCCCTGGACAACCAGAGAATTCTCAGAAAACTCCCGAGAAATACAGATTGTTATCAACTCTGTCCCTAAGTGTATTCTCTTCCCCTTTAAGATAGTTTATGAAATCACTTAGAATTAGTAACTGGAATACAAATTTAGATGTAACCAACATTATTGAATCTGTGTGCTCTAATTGGGGGCTTCCCTGGTGGCTTAGCAGGAGACAACCCATTTGCCACTGCAGGAAGTTCAGGCTCCATTCCTGGCTTGGAAGATCCCCTGGAGAAGGAAATGGAGGGGATTCCAGGATTTGTGCCTGGGAAATCCCACGGACAAAGGGCCCTGGAGGACGAACTGAGAGTAGCATTGAAACATATATGGTACCATATGGAAAATAGCCAGTGAAACTTGCTGTGTGGGGCAGGGAGCTCAAATCCAGTGCTCTGTGACAAGCTAGAGAGGTGGGATAGAGAGGGAGGTGGGAGGGCGGCTCAAGAGGGAGGGGACATGTGTATACCTATGGCTGATTCATGTTGATGTATGGCAGAAGCCAACACAATATTGTAAAGCNACCCCGTGGACTGTAGCCCACCAGGCTCCTCTGTCCATGGGATTCTCCAGGCAGAAGACTGGAGTGCGTTGCCATGCCTTCCCCCATGCGATCTTCCCACACAGGAATCAAATCCAAGTCTCTTGTGTCTCCTGCCACTGGCAGGTGGGTTCTTTACCCACTGAGCCATCTGGGAAGCCCACTTTAGAGTATATGACTACCTTATTTATAGTTGAGTCTCACTTAGCTGACTCCTGTTCTGTCACACATCTCCACTAGCCCTGGGTGAAGATGACTAGGTGAAAGATTTGATGTAGTTTCTATCATCAGTGAGTTCACAAATTGGAGACAGGGAGATAGATGTGTGAACACATTACTATAAACAGGAAAAGAGGTGGAATAGAGTGCTGGGTGGAGGTGGGTAGAGGAGGGGGGAGGGACATCTTCCAGAGAAAAGTAACAGGGTGTACGGAGATACCCAAATGAATAAGGAATAAAATGGAACATGGAGGGTGGAAGGCACGATACTGGAGAGAGGGTCCAGGTGACCTCAGGGCATCTTTTGCTGTTGTTGTGTCGCTGAGTCGTGTCTGACTCTTTGTAACCCCTGGACCGCAGCGTGCCAGGACAGCTCCTCTCACTCCTGCAGTTTGATCAGATTCATGTCGATTGCCTTGGTGATGCCATCCAACCATCTCATTCTTTGCTGTCTCCTTGTTTTGCCTTCAGTATTTCTCAGCATCAGGCTCTTTTCCAATGAGCTGGCTCTTTACATCAGGTGGCCAAAGTATTGAACTTCAGCATCATTCCCTCCAGGTTGATATCCTTTAGGATTGACTGGATTGTTCTCTTTGCAATCCATGGGACTTGCAAGAGTCTTTTCCAGCACCACAATTAGAAAGCATCAATTCTTCAGTGCTCAGCCTCCTCTATGGTCCTAATCTCATATCTGTACATGACTACTGAAAAAACCATAGCTTTGACTATATGGTCCTGGTGGATAACCTGTCCTGGGCCTTATTAGAGTTGAACTTGGCAGGATTTCAGCCATCAAGAAATATCTAATCTACCCAAGTAGACAGGAATAAAGCATCTTACTATTGATGTGAGAGCCTGAGGGAGCATTCATTCAGTTTGTGGAACCACATAAAGATCCCTGGGGGGAGCTGCCCTCCCACTGGGTGCAGACTTGGCAGCTGGCCCATTACACGGTAAAGTAGTAGAACCTCAAGTTTCTCTTTGAGCTCCATCAACTGTATTGTGTTAGGATCTATGGAAAACAGAGTCCTCGTATTTGTCATATTGGTCTGAGGGGATCTGGCTTTTTGCCCTTGTTATGGATTGTCCAGAGCTGGATGTGCTATGTTTCTTAAACTGTTCTCAGAGTGGTTGGTGTTATGTAAGTGGAGATTTTTGACTCGTCTAAGGCAACTTGAAAATTCCGCATATTTGTAAAAAAATCAGCCCATTCCTAGACATCATGTGTATTTCTCAAGTGGTGGCACTATTTTTAGAAATGAAGGACTTCAATACCTTCATCCACATTTTTCATCCATTACACAGTGTGTTCCTCAAACGTATGCAAAACAATGACATGGAGAAATCTTGAGACTGGGAGAGGGGAGGGGAGCAGCAGCTCAATTTGAAAGTTTGCTAACACATATTATGATTTATTGTTTAACAGTTGGCTCCATTTGGCATCTGGAGATTTTCTCAAATGCAAGCGTGTGTAGTGTATTAAGATTTATTTGCGTATTAAGCAAGCATCTTTAGTTGAAATGTGGCTAGCATATTTGACTGAATAAGAAATGAGGAGTTGACACAGCTCAGTGATTGATAATATTTAGGGAAATATTTACAAACATACATAATATTCTGTTGATTCTCCAGGCTTTTCTGTGCCTATTCCCATCTAATTTTTTTTTTAATGAAAAAGATTCAAAATAGTTACCCAGATGTCTTTTCTTACGATTCAGCATGGACAATATTTGTAATATTTCCATACATGGTCAAATGCGGAAACCTAATTGGGCCAGTGTTAACCGCTTTCTCCTCCCACCCTATTTTGGTTAATTTGTCTGTGAATGCATTTTTTTTTTCAAATGTATCATTTGATCCATCCCCTATCAAGTGTAGAGACTTCCAGATTCTTGTCTTAAATGGATGTGTTGCGGAATGCCCGGTTCATAACGGAATAAATGTAGGATGTTTGTGGGGTGGACTCAACAACTTCTGGATAAAATTTGAAGCACCTGTAGAATCTAAGATTAATGGAGCTTCTGAAGATAATGGGCTCAGACATGCTGAGGACTGTGGTTGAATTTTCATCATCATTTACACATGGTGCGTTTGTATACCTTCCTTAGGAATTCCTCCTTTTGTTTGTGATTGAATGAAACGAATTTACTGATATGTGTGATGGCACAGTATGTCAAACAGTGAGAGGCATTAACTGGTCTCTTTTGAGACCTGATCTCAGCTCTTTTGGAGCCATGGAGACTAAAGAAAGGGTTACATGAGGTTAGGGTTTGAGTCACAGCCTCCTTGATTGGAGTTCGATGAATGCTTATCACAAGCTCTTGCTCAGAAACAACCAGAAAGTCATATTAATACTAGTCAGGGATTGAAGAGAGAAGCCGGAAAGGACTGAGGGAGTATGTCTCCACGGCCCTTCAGGAAAGAGACACATTTTAACAGGAGAACTTCAGATTTCGTGCGTAGGGCTGTTTCTTCAGCCTCTCCCAGCTCTTACTCACCAGTCAGCTTGATCTTCATTTGGTTTCCTGAGCAGACTTCTCTGCTACAAAGAGAGTGTGTTGAAGAGCCAACATGAATATCAGTCTGCTTGGCAGTCAAAGCCTCATAAATTATTCTGTTGGTTCTTTGACACAAATCATTCTCATGTGAGTTTGAGTTGCATAAGCTGGATTATTTTCCTTTGTGCCTGATTACCACTGGCAAAGCTTCTTATTAAATATCATCTCAAGATATATGAAAGCAAGAAAACCAAACCTCTGGAGTACCGAAGGATAACTGGAATATTTTCCCTAAGTACCCACCCATCCACCTCACCCCATTTATTAGAGTGGCATGGGCTAATTGTTTAAACCATTGTAGACATTCATGGTAGACATTGCAGAATATTGTAGACAGATTTAGGTATCTTTTCTTCTAGCCTTTTGATCTAAGCATAAGGCGCAGGGCTATAATGGACATAAGTATTGCTTACACTTATTGAAGGCTTATGCAAAGCACTGTCAGTGCGCGCTGTGCAGCCATTCGTGTTAATCCACAAAGNAAACCATATCCTTGACTAGATGGACCTTTGTTGGCAAAGTAATGTCTCTGCTTTTTAATATGCTGTCTAGGTGGGTCATAACTTTTCTTCCAAAGAGTAAGCATCTTTTAATTTCATGGCTGCAGTCACCATCTGCAGTGATTTTGGAGCCCCCAAAATAAAGTCTGCCACTGTTTCCACTGTTTCCCCATCTATTTCCCATGAAGTGATGGGACCGGATGCCATGATCTTCGTTTTCTGTATGTTGGGCTTTAAGCCAACTTTTTCACTCTCCTCTTTCCCTTTCATTAAGAGGTTTTTTAAGTTCCTCACTTTCTGCCATAAGGGTGGTATCATCTGCATATCTGAGGTTATGGATGTTTCTCCCACAATCTTGATTCCAGCTTGTGATAACGGAGTATAATCTGCAAAAATACTGAATCACTATGCTGTGCACCCGAAACTGATATGTGGGCTTGCTCAGTTGCTCATTTATGTCTGACTGTTTGTGACCCCGTGGACTGTAGCCCACCAGGCTCCTCTGTCCATGGGATTCTCCAGGCAGAAGACTGGATGGAGTGCGTTGCCATGCCTTCCCCCATGCGATCTTCCCACACAGGAATCAAATCCAAGTCTCTTGTGTCTCCTGCCACTGGCAGGTGGGTTCTTTACCCACTGAGCCATCTGGGAAGCCGACTTTAGAGTATATGACTACCTTATTTATAGTTGAGTCTCACTTAGCTGACTCCTGTTCTTTCACACATCTCCACTAGCCCTGGGTAAAGATGGCTAGATTTAAGATTTGATGTAGTTTTTATCATCAGTGAGTTCACAAATTGGAGACAGAGAGATAGATGTGTGAACACATTACTAGAAACAGGAAAAGAGGTGGAATAGAGTGCTGGGTGGAGGTGGGTAGAGGGAGGGGAGGGACATCTTACAGAGAAAAGTAACAGGGTGTACGGAGATACCCAAATGAATAAGGAATAAAATGGAACATGGAGGGTGGAAGGCATGATACTGGAGAGAGGGTCCAGGTGACCTCAGGGCATCTTTTGCTGTTGTTGTGTTGCTGAGTCGTGTCTGACTCTTTGTAACCCCTGGACCGCAGCGTGCCAGGACAGCTCCTCTCTCTCCTGCAGTTTGATCAGATTCATGTCGATTGCCTTGGTGATGCCATCCAACCATCTCATTCTTTGCTGTCTCCTTGTTTTGCCTTCAGTCTTTCCCAGCATCAGGCTCTTTTCCAATGAGCTGGCTCTTTACATCAGGTGGCCAAAGTATTGAACTTCAGCATCAGTCCCTCCAATGAGTATTCAGGTTGATATCCTTTAGGATTGACTGGTTTGTTCTCTTTGCAATCCATGGGACTTGCAAGAGTCTTTTCCAGCAACACAATTAGAAAGCATCAGTTCTTCAGTGCTCAGCCTCCTCTATGGTCCTACTCTCATATCTGTACATGACTACTGAAAAAACCATAGCTTTGACTATATGGTCCTGGTGGATAACCTGTCCTGGGCCTTATTAGAGTTGAACTTGGCAGGATTTCAGCCATCAAGAAATATCTAATCTACCCAAGTAGACAGGAATAAAGCATCTTACTATTGATGTGAGAGCCTGAGGGAGCATTCATTCAGTTTGTGGAACCACATAAAGATCCCTGGGGGGAGCTGCCCTCCCACTGGGTGCAGACTTGGCAGCTGGCCCATTACATGGTAAAGTACCTCAAGTTTCTCTTTGAGCTCCATCAACTGTATTGTGTTAGGATCTATGGAAAACAGAGTCCTCGTATTTGTCATATTGGTTTGAGGGGATCTGGCTTTTTGCCCTTGTTATGGATTGTCCAGAGCTGGATGTGCTATGTTTCTTAAACTGTTCTCAGAGTGGTTGGTGTTATGTAAGTGGAGATTTTTGACTCGTCTAAGGCAACTTGAAAATTCCGCATATTTGTAAAAAAATCAGCCCATTCCTAGACATCATGTGTATTTCTCAAGTGGTGGCACTATTTTTAGAAATGAAGGACTTCAATACCTTCATCCACATTTTTCATCCATTACACAGTGTGTTCCTCAAACGTATGCAAAACAATGACATGGAGAAATCTTGAGACTGGGAGAGGGGAGGGGAGCAGCAGCTCAATTTGAAAGTTTGCTAACACATATTATGATTTATTGTTTAACAGTTGGCTCCATTTGGCATCTGGAGATTTTCTCAAATGCAAGCGTGTGTAGTGTATTAAGATTTATTTGCGTATTAAGCAAGCATCTTTAGTTGAAATGTGGCTAGCATATTTGACTGAATAAGAAATGAGGAGTTGACACAGCTCAGTGATTGATAATATTTAGGGAAATATTTACAAACATACATAATATTTTGTTGATTCTCCAGGCTTTTCTGTGCCTATTCCCATCTAATTTTTTTTTTAATGAAAAAGATTCAAAATAGTTACCCAGATGTCTTTTCTTACGATTCAGCATGGACAATATTTGTAATATTTCCATACATGGTCAAATGCGGAAACCTAATTGGGCCAGTGTTAACCGCTTTCTCCTCCCACCCTATTTTGGTTAATTTGTCTGTGAATGCATTTTTTTTTTCAAATGTATCATTTGATCCATCCCCTATCAAGTGTAGAGACTTCCAGATTCTTGTCTTAAATGGATGTGTTGCGGAATGCCCGGTTCATAACGGAATAAATGTAGGATGTTTGTGGGGTGGACTCAACAACTTCTGGATAAAATTTGAAGCACCTGTAGAATCTAAGATTAATGGAGCTTCTGAAGATAATGGGCTCAGACATGCTGAGGACTGTGGTTGAATTTTCATCATCATTTACACATGGTGCGTTTGTATACCTTCCTTAGGAATTCCTCCTTTTGTTTGTGATTGAATGAAACGAATTTACTGATATGTGTGATGGCACAGTATGTCAAACAGTGAGAGGCATTAACTGGTCTCTTTTGAGACCTGATCTCAGCTCTTTTGGAGCCATGGAGACTAAAGAAAGGGTTACATGAGGTTAGAGTTTGAGTCACAGCCTCCTTGATTGGAGTTCAATGAATGCTTATCACAGGCTCTTGCTCAGAAACAACCAGAAAGTCATATTAATACTAGTCAGGGATTGAAGAGAGAAGCTGGAAAGGACTGAGGGAGTATGTCTCCACGGCCCTTCAGGAAAGAGACACATTTTAACAGGAGAACTTCAGATTTCGTGCGTAGGGCTGTTTCTTCAGCCTCTCCCAGCTCTTACTCACCAGTCAGCTTGATCTTCATTTGGTTTCCTGAGCAGACTTCTCTGCTACAAAGAGAGTGTGTTGAAGAGCCAACATGAATATCAGTCTGCTTGGCAGTCAAAGCCTCATAAATTATTCTGTTGGTTCTTTGACACAAATCATTCTCATGTGAGTTTGAGTTGCATAAGCTGGATTATTTTCCTTTGTGCCTGATTACCACTGGCAAAGCTTCTTATTAAATATCATCTCAAGATATATGAAAGCAAGAAAACCAAACCTCTGGAGTACCGAAGGATAACTGGAATATTTTCCCTAAGTACCCACCCATCCACCTCACCCCATTTATTAGAGTGGCATGGGCTAATTGTTTAAACCATTGTAGACATTCATGGTAGACATTGCAGAATATTGTAGACAGATTTAGGTATCTTTTCTTCTAGCCTTTTGATCTAAGCATAAGGCGCAGGGCTATAATGGACATAAGTATTGCTTACACTTATTGAAGGCTTATGCAAAGCACTGTCAGTGCGCGCTGTGCAGCCATTCGTGTTAATCCACAAAGCAGTGTCATGACGTGGGTGGCATTACCATCTCATTCTGTAGATGAGGATATAGAGGTACTGTGATCGTAAGCAACCCACACCACAGAGTAAGTGATGGAGCTGAGATGAATTAAGATGGTCTCATGTTATAGCACAAGTTCTTTTTAATTTCTAATGTTACTTGAGTATAGTTGACTTAGAATGTTGTGTTAGTTTAAAAAAGAACTTGTGCTGTAACATGAGACCATCTTAATTTATCTCAGCTCCATCACTTACTCTGTGATGTGGGTTGCTTACGATCACAGTGCCTCTATATATATCCACTCTCGATAGGATTCTTTTCCCGTACAGGTCATCGCAGAGTACTGAGTAGAATTCTTTGTGCTTTACAGTAGGTCCTTATTAGGGATCTATTTTACATACAGTAGTGTGTATGTGTCAATCCCAATCTCCCAATTTATCCCACACCTTCCCAGTAATCACACATTTGTTTTCTATATCCATGAGTCTACTTCTGTTTTGTAAATGAGTTCATTTGTATCATTTTTTAAGATTCCACATATAAGCTATATCATATATTTGTCTTTCTTTGTATAGCATAAATTCTTAACCATCATTATACTGTTGCATTTTATTTGTAATCTGCACACTGCTGTTCTGAATTCACATAGTGCCTTCTCTACAGAATAGTAAAGTTTTAGAAACCTTCTCAGCTGTCACCCAGTTGCTCATGACTATGTAAGTCTCAGTTTGATTTTGTCTTGAGAAGGCTCAATGTCAAATTTGCTCGTCTATGTAATGACATGTCAATACTTTCCTCCTAGTGGTAGCAAAACCAGGCTGTTTAAGAGTCAAATGTAGGGACATGTCCATATGGTGTCAAAGCTAAATGTTCTGTCCTGGGTCCCCTTTAATATTCTTAAATTATAACATGTGTTATAGTAAATCTTTGAAATTTGACATGAGAGATAAAGATCCAAACATTGTCTAACATCATTGCGTGGGTTGAAGATTAGTTCAGATTGTCCCAAGACAAGAGATGACAAAGGAAGCCGTCTAATGAAAGATAGGATACCATGTCTGCTTTCTCTTTCTGAAAGTGTTAATCAGGGTACAGATGAATGGACGGCATGTAATGGGCAAAATGCTCTCCACTCTGATCTATTTCTAACTGATTTAAATTTAAGCAGTTCTTTGGTTCAGCCAGAAGCCCTGAGCTGGTGGTCCCTTTTAAGTGGTGGTCTAGGCCATCTGCCTGCCTAGGTTCAGGGCTGTTGTCTTTCTTTTGTCAGAAAGACTGCATCTGTTTGAGTACCCAAAGATATAAGTAAATTTAACAAGAATGCAAAAATTTGATAAAGTGTATGGCTCTGGAAACTTGATGCCACATGAAAAATTCAAAATTTTGGTTTGTCTTCTTTTTTTAAAAAAATTTGATTAATGAGCACTTAACTAAGTAGGGGTTTTCAGAGGTTATCATGAGTTCACTAAGATTATTTTTTTTCAAGCATGTTACATTTTCTTTCCTTCCGCCTTCACATGGTCTCTCTGCTTTTTTTCAAGGAATACATGGATTGAGCAAGTGCTTTAACTTAAAGTACTTTGCTTACATAATTTTTTTTTGGCAAAGACCCTCATGATATCAAGAGAATTAAGCCAAAATAAGGTTGCAAAATGAATCACTTCCAACTCTTCGGGGAGCGGGATGTGGAGGCAGTCAGTCCCAATATGCCTAATAGTATTACAGACTATTAACTTATAGTGGCTTAATAATAATTCATAACAATTTGGTAATCATGCTGGAGGTTTTAGGTAACTACAGCAATGTGTAAAGAGTATGAAAATATGGTCAAGAAAAAATATCTAATACTGAACTAAGCATTATAGGTGGAAGGTTAATACCTATAAGAAGAGGTGATAAATCTTTGTACTATCAGGATCAGTTTACTTCTAGGGAGCATCCTTTTGCAAGTAGATTGATTTCTAGATTTGAGTACATTCAGAGAAAGCTATGAAGGTTATCAAGTGGTTATGGCTGGAC
>SJYW01003408.1:19780-44061 GCA_006410735.1 Raphicerus campestris | reverse complement strand
CTGTTGCATTTTATTTGTAATCTGCACACTGCTGTTCTGAATTCACATAGTGCCTTCTCTACAGAATAGTAAAGTTTTAGAAACCTTCTCAGCTGTCACCCAGTTGCTCATGACTATGTAAGTCTCAGTTTGATTTTGTCTTGAGAAGGCTCAATGTCAAATTTGCTCGTCTATGTAATGACATGTCAATACTTTCCTCCTAGTGGTAGCAAAACCAGGCTGTTTAAGAGTCAAATGTAGGGACATGTCCATATGGTGTCAAAGCTAAATGTTCTGTCCTGGGTCCCCTTTAATATTCTTAAATTATAACATGTGTTATAGTAAATCTTTGAAATTTGACATGAGAGATAAAGATCCAAACATTGTCTGACATCATTGCGTGGGTTGAAGATTAGTTCAGATTGTCCCAAGACAAGAGATGACAAAGGAAGCCGTCTAATGAAAGATAGGATACCATGTCTGCTTTCTCTTTCTGAAAGTGTTAATCGGGGTACAGATGAATGGACGGCATGTAATGGGCAAAATGCTCTCCACTCTGATCTATTTCTAACTGATTTAAATTTAAGCAGTTCTTTGGTTCAGCCAGAAGCCCTGAGCTGGTGGTCCCTTTTAAGTGGTGGTCTAGGCCATCTGCCTGCCTAGGTTCAGGGCTGTTGTCTTTCTTTTGTCAGAAAGACTGCATCTGTTTGAGTACCCAAAGATATAAGTAAATTTAACAAGAATGCAAAAATTTGATAAAGTGTATGGCTCTGGAAACTTGATGCCACATGAAAAATTCAAAATTTTGGTTTGTCTTCTTTTTTTAAAAAATTTGATTAATGAGCACTTAACTAAGTAGGGGTTTTCAGAGGTTATCATGAGTTCACTAAGATTATATTTTTTCAAGCATGTTACATTTTCTTTCCTTCCGCCTTCACATGGTCTCTCTGCTTTTTTTCAAGGAATACATGGATTGAGCAAGTGCTTTAACTTAAAGTACTTTGCTTACATAATTTTTTTTTGGCAAAGACCCTCATGATATCAAGAGAATTAAGCCAAAATAAGGTTGCAAAATGAATCACTTCCAACTCTTCGGGGAGCGGGATGTGGAGGCAGTCAGTCCCAATATGCCTAATAGTATTACAGACTATTAACTTATAGTGGCTTAATAATAATTCATAACAATTTGGTAATCATGCTGGAGGTTTTAGGTAACTACAGCAATGTGTAAAGAGTATGAAAATATGGTCAAGAAAAAATATCTAATACTGAACTAAGCATTATAGGTGGAAGGTTAATACCTATAAGAAGAGGTGATAAATCTTTGTACTATCAGGATCAGTTTACTTCTAGGGAGCATCCTTTTGCAAGTAGATTGATTTCTAGATTTGAGTACATTCAGAGAAAGCTATGAAGGTTATCAAGTGGTTATGGCTGGACATTTTTTTTTTTTTTTAATTTTGGCCACATCACTCAGTTTGTGGTATCTTAGTTCCCTGACCAGGAATTGGACCTGGGCCCTTGGTGGTGAGAGTGCAGAGTTCCCATCACTGGACCGCCAGGGAGTCCTCACAGTGCAGAGTATTTAAATTTCCATGAGCATATAAATGAGCTGGTTACCTTGCTTAAGTTTTTAATTCTGATTCGGTAGATCTGAGATGGGACCCAAGCGCCTTCATTTCTGTGAGCTCCTAGGTGATGCTGATGTTGCTGGTGTGTAGACAACACTTGGACACCATGGCTGCAGCAGGACGGCTGGACAGCGCTGTGGGTCCGTTCACATGGAATGGTTCTGTGTTTATACTGGCTTATGTTTACCTGTTGTGTGGGTTTTTCTCCTCACCTTGCTTGTTTGCTTGGGAGAGGTCAAGGAGAAAACAGTAAGTGGGAGTTTAAGTTGTATATAGAAAGCCCTGGGGAGAGGAATGGATGGATCTGGAAGAAAAGCAGCGAGTCCACAGTACTCAAGGTCCCAGTGAAGTTGAAAAGCTGTCATCACAGAAGCGGCTGGAAAAGCAAGTTGGAAGACGAGGAGCTTATGAGTGAAGATTTTGAAAGTGAAAGAATTACAGATGATGACAAGATGCAGCCCCAGAGGATCACGGCTGGTGTGGCGCTGGGGGTGGTGACGGTCTCACTGTTCTGTCGCCCCGGCAGGGTGAAGAGGGCTGCGGGGCGGCTCAGCTTCGGCATGTTCACGGCCGCGTACTCGGGAGCGCTTAAGTGAAGGGCACTTATCAGTCTGGAAGCTCTTGTGGATGCTTATCTTTTGATCTCTTGGGATTTCTCTTGGANACAGATGATGACAAGATGCAGCCCCAGAGGATCACGGCTGGTGTGGCGCTGGGGGTGGTGACGGTCTCACTGTTCTGTCGCGCCCGGCAGGGTGAAGAGGGCTGCGGGGCGGCTCAGCTTCGGCATGTTCACGGCCGCGTACTTGCGCTTAAGTGAAGGGCACTTATCAGTCTGGAAGCTCTTGTGGATGCTTATCTTTTGATCTCTTGGGATTTCTCTTGGAATTAATTCATTCACATGACAAATGGTTACTGAGTGTTTGCTCGGAGTGGAACACTGTCTCTGCGTGGCATGACGGATACCATTCGGAACCAGACGGTGCTTGCGTTCTGGTGGGTTTGCGCCCCTGGAGTCTGGTTTCCATGTGGATGACTTGTCACAAAGGATCATGGAATGATATATGTGGGAAAAGAATCTAAAAAAGAGTGGGTGTATGTATCTGTGTAACTGATTCGCTTTGCTGTACACCTGAAACTAGCGCAGCATTGTAAGTCAGGTATACTCCACTAGAAACTCAGAAAGACAAAGGAAGAAAAGATGCCCCAAAGGATCAGAGAGCCGCTCCCTCAAGCCTCCTCACGCAATTGGGAAAAAAGAAGGAAACAAAACAGGAGCAGAACGATAACAAAAATAAAATTAGAAAAATAAAAAATAAAGCGGAATACATAAAAAGTGAAACAGATACAAGAACCCTGAGATGAAATGAGATCACCCCTAGAAAGTGAAGCCACTCAGCCGTGTCCGACTCTCTGCGACCCCTTGGACTGTAGCCCACCAGGCTCCTCCATCCATGGGATTCTCCAGGCAAGCGCACTGGAGTGGGTTGCCATTTCCTTCTTCAGGAGATCTTCCTGACCCAGGGACTGAACCCGTGTTTCCTGCATTGTAGGCAGATGTTTTACCATCTGAGCCACCAGGGACGTTCTCTACTATAGCTGTTCAAGATGGTACAGCTGAGCCTGCTTGCAGGGCAGTAGAGATGTAGATGTGAATTTGTGGGCACAGGGGTAAGGGGAGGGTGGAATGAAGTTGGAGATTAGAGTTGGCATGCATACTGCCACCTGGGTCATAGCTCTCGGGGGCTGCTGNCTGAGCCTGCTTGCAGGGCAGTAGAGATGTAGATGTGAATTTGTGGGCACAGGGGTAAGGGGAGGGTGGAATGAAGTTGGAGATTAGAGTTGGCATGCATACTGCCACCTGGGTCATAGCTCTCGGGGGCTGCTGGGTAGCTCAGGGAGCACACCCGGTGCTGGGTGATGACCAGGAAGGGCGGAGGGGGGGCATGGGAGAGATCCAAGAGGAAGGGGCCTGTCTGCAGGTAGCTCATCCTCTGTGTTGTACAGCAGAAATGGACACAGCATTTTTAACCAGTTATACTCAGATAAAAAGAAGAAAAAAAGCCTGGCCCCATTTTTTTCGTGGCATGAAACTTCGGCTTTAGTTTTCATTATGATTAGAGTGAACAAAATTAGTTTGTGTGAAAAACAGCAAAGTTAGTCACTTTGGTCAGCTTTGAGAAACTGATCTGCTTTTGTGGGAGAGGGTGGGATGATTTGGGAGAATGACACTGAAACATGTATACTATCATATAAGAAATGAAGCGCCAGTCTATGTTCAATGCAGGATACAGGATGCTTGGGGCTGGTACACGGGATGGTCCGGGGAGGTGGGGTGGGGAGGGAGCTGGGAGGGGCTTCGGCATGGGGAGATCGTGTACACCTGTGGATGATTCATGTCAATGTATGGCAAAACCAGTACAGTACTGTAAAATAGAATAAAGTATTAAACGGAAAAAAACCAACCAAACAAACAAAGGAACCCTTCTGTGCCATGTTGCTGAGAGTTACCTGAATGTGGAGGACAGGAGCATGCACGGAATGGAGACCTGCAAGTCACAAGAGGTAGCGACTGAAGATTACAGATGACTCTAGTTCTGAGAATGCAGAGCTGAGAGCGTCGTCTACCATTGCAAGAGAAACATGGAAAGGTCATTATGTCTACCCGTCATCCAGGTTTTCTACCTTCAGTTATGGTGTGAGTGCATGCTAGGTCGCTTCGGTCATGTCTGACTCTTTGTGACCTCATGGATTGCAGCCCTGCAGACTCCTCTGCCCATGGGCTTTTACAGGCAAGAATACTGGAGTGGGTTGCCCTTCCCTTCTCCAGGGGATCTTCCCGACCCAGGGATTGAACCCAGGTCTCCTGCCTTGTAGGTGGATTCTTTACTGCTGAGCCACCAGGGAAGACAACTAACCTAAGCTAAACCCATAAAATAAATGAATTCATAATAAATATTTTCATTTAATTTTCAGTCACTGTATCCAGGAAGGTCAGATAATTTAGCATCTCATGACCTGAGTTTGCTGACTGGTTGGTCCCTTGTTCTGTTACTGATTTTAATATTTCTGTCTATACAGTGATTTCTGTTCTGACTTTGTATTTTCCCCAGATCTGTCCTTGATGTGCTGTGAGCAAAAGCTGCTCACCTCAGCGATCAGAACTGCACATCAGTTACATAAAATAAAAGGAAAGCTTCCTCTGTTCTTCTGATAAATGTGGATTTGGTTTTGGCATTCTGTCTGGGCACAGCTGTTCCTTTTGACTTTTGATGAATAGAAGAGTGCACTCTTTACCTTTGAAATCTGGCTACAGAATCACACCACACTCCCAAACATTCATTTTCCTCTAACATTTCTCGGAACTTTTTGCCCGAAGCCTATTTGCTTTCCTGGATCACTCCTGCGACTGATCCTTTTTTTCTTTAGTTTGTCCTTATCAGTGAGAACAGCGATGCTGATGTGAGTGGTGAAAAAGAAGATCAGCCTCAGGCAGGTAGGACTGGAGTATGAAGATGAATTACAAGGGAGAGGAGGCCAGCTTGGGAAGGCAGAATTTCTGATCTCATAGTTCAGTCCAACCTTATGAGATAATGGATTTAGGAGTCTGCTTCAGCCTTCATTTATGCAAGCTGATGATGAACTGCAGTTTTTCTGTTTCAAAGGGGAAAAGGACCACAGAGTGTCTTTGGCCACCAAAAAGCTCAGCTCTTACAAAATATTTTGGTGAGCTAAGTGTAAGTGAATCAGAAAACATACAGATTGAATTTCTACCATTAGACTCATGGGAAGCCTTTTAATTTTATTTTTTTAATGGGAAAAAGAATGCACTTGACAAACAGGGTTTAGGTTTTTCTGAATCAAATATTTAGAATCCAGTTCAAGAGATATTCAGGAATCTGAATGAACAGAAGTTCCTTGGTCCAGTCTTCATTTTATCATGAATTTTGACTGACTTTAGCCTTTATGTGTTCACATGCCACAAAGAGAAAATAGGTAAATATGAGCAAGCCAACTTTAAAGGTAAGCATCATCATTTATTTATTTTGAGTTGGAGTATAATTACGTGACAATGTTGTATTACTTTCTGCTGTAAAACAGCATGAAACAGCCATATGTATACATATACCCCTCCCTCTTGGGTCTCCCTTTTACCACTCATAATGGCCATCATCAAAAATCTACAAACAAGGAATGCTGGAGAGAGTGTGGAGAAAAATGAACCCTCTTACACTGTTAGTAAGAATGTAACTGATGCAGCCTCTGTGGCAAACAGTATAGATGTTCCTTAAAAGAGTAAACAGAGGTATTGCGTGACCCAGCAAGCCCACTACTGGGGCATATTCCCGGAGAAAACCATAATTCTGTAAGCGTCAGTTTGCATAGAAACTTCCTTAATAAAGTTGGGCTGTTGCAGAGTTAGCTATGTATTTATCTCAGAAGGACATTTTCCCCCTCTGAGACTATCACTGGTGCTTCCATTTTAATGGCAATAGACAGATAGGTTGGACAGAAGACTGCCTGCCTGTAGGCTGTCTTTGAGCCAAATTTAGATGTAGGAGAACTTTTTCTTTATTGTCGATTCACCTCTCAGTTTCAGCATGGCTTCCTCCTCCTCTGCTGCCCATGTCTACCTGCTGTCCAGGGCTCTGGGCTTTTCCACTTTCCCCACAGGCCACATTATCAAAGCTTATCCTTCTCCAGTGCTAGTTCTACACTGTCCAAAAAGTACTTGTTAATCACATAAATTGCTCTGAACTCAGTCCAAATCTTTTTTTAGCTGGGGTACCTTTTAGACTCTTGAGATCCCTTGGGCCGCATGGAGATCAAACCAGTCCATCCTAAAGGAAATCGACCCTGAATATTCATTGGAAAGACTGATGCTGAAGCTGAACTGCCAATACTTTGGCCACCTGATGTGAAGAGCTGACATTAGAAAAGACCCTGATGCTGGGAAAGATTCAGAGGAGGAGGAGAGGGGGACGACAGAGGATGAGATGGTTGGATGGCATCACCGACTCAGCGGATGTGAGTTTGGGCAAGCTCTGGGAGATAGTGGAGGACAGGGAAGCCTAGTGTGCTACAGTCCATGGGGTCACAAAGAGTTGGACACAACTTAGTGACTGAACAATAACCATCACAAAATCCCTATAGTCACCTTAAATCTTATCACTAGGTGCAAACCAATAAAATATATAAATCGCAAAACTCAGGAGAGGGTTTCCAAAGATATGACCAGTCATGTTCTCCTTATGATAAATTGCATTTACGGCCTCAGTTCTCTTTTCTTTGAATCCCTGTACTTTGCTGTATTACTTTGAAGTTTCTCCTACTTAAGTAGGCAGAGTATAACTTCCTATAAACTTGGCTCTCAGTTTATCTACATGACTGCTTTGACTAGTGAAATATTAGAGGACATGAATTAACTAAAGGTTTAAAAAGCTGTGAAACAGCTGGGCTTACTCCCTCGTGTGTCATCTACCATCACACAAAGAACATGCCTAGGCTTGCCCAGGAGAAATACGAGACAGGAATGGAGCTGTGCCATTCACAGTAGCCAAGATGTGGAAGCGACCTCCCTGCCCATCAACAGATGAGTGGATAAAGGCATGTAGTATTGGGTTGGCCCAAAAGTTCGTTCAAGTTTTTCCAGAAAAACCAAAATGAATGTTTGGCCAACCCAGTACATACATACAATGGAACACTGCTCAGCCACTGGGCTTCCTTGGTGGCTCAAATGGTAAAGAATCCACCTGCCAGTGCAGAAGACCTGGGTTCGATCCCTGGATCAGGAAGATCCCCTGGAGAAGGAAATGGCAACCCACTCCAGTGTTCTTGCCTGGAGAATCCCTTGGTCAGAGGAGCCTGGCAAGTTCCAGTCCCTGGGGTCAGAGACCCGGACCTGACTGAGCAGTCACGTCATGCGTGCAAAGCTGTATGTTACCTTGTGTCTCTGTATGAACCCTGTGCCAGCTCACTTACTGAGTGCCTTCGGAGTGCTTTGCACTATTCTAAACGCTTTACACATGTTAACACGTGTGTCTTCACAGCTGTGAAAATCCTATGTGAAACAAGCCTCAGTCTTTCCCCGTCACAGGGAGACATCTCACTGCCGTCTATCTCTGCGTTTCTACTCTCACACAAAACGCTGTGCTTCTGCCACTTCTGCTCACCGCATGCGTGCAGGTTCCCCCCACATCGTGCGGTCTCTGCAGCCCCAGCTGGGGGTCCTACCGTCTAACTGGCTTCTAACACAGTCTACCTGGAGACAGCTTTGGACCCTGCGGATGGTCCCACAAGACTGCGTCCCCTCCCCTCCGCTTCAGATGCAAATCCAGGTTGTCACCTGTGCTTCTGACCCGCTGGTGGAGACGGGAGCCCCCCCCAACCCCTCCTTTGTTGTTGTTTAGTTGGTCGGTCACGTCTGAGCATTTGCAACCCCGTGGACTGTAGCCCGCCAGGCTCCTCTGTCCATGGGATGTTCCAGGCAAGAATGCTGGAGTGGGCTGCCATTTCCTCCTCCAGGGGAGCTTCCTGACCCAGGGATGGAACCTACATCTCTGACAGGTGAGTTCTTTACCACTGAGTCACCAGGGAAGCCCCTACCCCTCCTTTGGTTCAATCAGTTTGCTAGAGTGACTCACAGAACAAGGAAATGCTTTCTTACTTCTATAGTTGATGAAAGGATGTGATGAAAGGTGCAGATAGACAGTCGGATAAAGACCCGTAGGGCCAGTTCCAGGAGGATCTTGAGTGAAGGAGCTTCTGTCTCCCCCAGGAGGTGGGGTGCGCCACCCTCCTGATGTGGACGTGTCCTTGCAAACCTGGGAGCTCTTAGAATTCCTGCACTTTTGACATTTTTATGGAGACTTCTTCACATGGGCATGGTGGATCACTGACTCCATCTTCCTCTCTTCTCCGGTCTCAAGAGGATGGGACTGGGGTGGGGATGACTGTTTCAATCATCTAATCATGGCTTGGTCTTTCTGGTGACTGGTCCTCACCCTGGAGCCATCCTGAAATCCACCCACGGTCATCTCGTTAGAATAAGAAACATTCTTCTTATCCTCAGGAGCTCAGTGTCAGGAAGAGAAGTCAGACACCAATATTAAAATAAGGGATGTTCTTATCACTTAGGCAACTGCAAAAGTTTTAGGAGCCCTGTGCCAGAAACTAAGGGCAGAGACCAACTCCCACGTGTATTTTCTAGTATCTCACACTACGGGATAGAAAATATTTATTATTTCCTCATTTCTTAATGCTAAAAGTCATTTGCGCCTTATACCAACTCCATTAAATGGATGTCAAATGGTATTATGCCCATTTTCTAGGTATTTTCTATGGGCTGCATTTTTTATTTAACTTGCAACCTTGTGAATCAGCCACAAGTGTAAGTATGTCCCCTCCCTCTTGAACCTGCCCCCAACCCTTGACCCCAGGCCCCAGGGCAGGAGTAGAAATGAAGGCGTGGAGAGTGGACTTGTGGACACAGCAGGGGAAGGAGGGGGCGGGGGATGGAATGAGAGAGCAGCTCTGACACACAGACATTCACCGCGTGTCAGACAGAGCCCGTGCAAAGTTCCTGCATAATGCAGGGACTTCACCAAGGTGCTCTGTTTGCCTTTTTATTTTATATTGAAGCATAGTTGATGAACAGTGTGTTAATTTTAGGTGTACAGCAAAGTGATTCGGTTATTCATATACATGTATCTATTCTTCATCAAATTCTTTCCCCAATTAGGTTGTTACAGAACATTGAGCAGAGTTTCTTGTACTATACAGTGTGTGGACTTCACCTATTCTTACCTCATGTAATTTTTTCCATCGGTTATATGGACTAGTAACTCTATATGATTATCCCCATTTTAAAGATGGGAAAACTGAACGTCAACAATGCCAACGGTTCTGCCCAAGCTCGCACACCTAGTAAAGCTGTGCTGAGACACGTAGCCCAGCCACCGCCCGGACTGCCTCCGTCCCCTGGCTGCGGGCTCAGAGCTTCCAGCCACAGTGAGCTCGTAGGATCTGGGTCTGACTTGCTTCCTTTGTGACACCCAGGGAAAGAAGTTCCGGAGCCGGTTCATTGATCCAAAGTGGCCTTAAAGCTGGCCGTCTGGGCCTCTGGCTCACTATTTCTGCAGCACTTCCTTAAAGAAGTGAGACTGACTCCAAAATCCTGTTCTGAAGCAGTTGGCTCATTCGCAGTGGACCCAGGCGTCCTCTCAGACCTTCACAATACCTAATAATAACACTACTCAGTAATGAGCTCATCTCAAAAGATTACTATAATTCACTAGGAGTCACATTCTCCCACAAGCCAGGGAAACTAAGGATAAAGAAAATTTGCTTTCCGACTTCCCTGATGGCTCAGTGGATAGGAATCTGCCTGCCGATGCAGGGGACACAGGTTCGACCCCTGGCCTGGGAAGATCCCACATACGGTGGAGCAGCTAAGCCCAGGGGCCAGAATGACTGCAGCCTGCGGGCCCTAGAGCCCAGGCTCTGCGGCGAGAGAAGCCCGCACAGCGCAGCCGGAGAGCAGCCCGCTGCCTGCAACAGGAGAAGGCCCCGCAGCAGCCGAGACTAGCGCAGCCCAAAATAATGCGTTCGAGAAAAGAAAATCTAACTTTCTTCTTTCTCCTTAGCCATTCTACCTGAACATTTTCCTGCTCTCCCTTCCCAGGTTCCAGTATTACACTGTCTTGCTTGTGGGATTGGTTATGGAGGTGAACATCCCACATTTCGTTTCCTTTTTTCCCAGTCGCCTAAGAAGATCTGTGATATAAACTCAGAAATAGCTGTTGGAACATGATCCCGGCTTCCTGAAATGCTCTTGCTTGGGCCGGAGGGCCAGAGTTGAAGTCTCTTATAAGTCAGGTGGTTAAGAAATAATTTAGCTAGTGCCCTTGACATAAGAAGAAGGCATGGGTTAGGCAGCCAAGGTTTTGAATAGAAGGATGATGTAGAAAGTGAGGACTGATATGAAAAAAAGGCAAATTAGGAAGTACAAATGTAAAATTCATTGGCCCATGCCAGTTAGCTTTAAGATAATTGAATGTGGTAATCATGCACAAATATGAGAGGTCTTTTAAAAAACATGTAATAAAAAATGTGCTATCTCTTTAAAATCTATTGAAATATAGAATTTCTAATGCCCTCTAAACAATGGTCTCTCACAATTTTGGTCGAGCGCCCAGGTTTGAATCTGGGGCCTACTTCAGAAAGCACGATGCTGTTAGCTATTTGCCATCTCAGCAAAATGCTGTGCTTAGTCGCTCAGTCATGTCTGCCTCTTTGGGACCCCATGGACTGTCGGCCGCCAGGCTCCTCTGTCCATGGGATTATCCAGGCGAGAATACTGGAGTGGGTTGCCATCCCCTCCTTCAGGGGATCTTCCCAACCCAGGGGTCAAACCCAGATCTCCTGCATTGCAGGTGGATTCTTTACAGTCTGAGTCACCAGGGAACCCCAATTCATAAAAAATAATAAAATGTAAACAATGAAAGAAAAATATAAACAATAAAAGAAAAAATCCCACCCCTTTACATTTGGCAGTTATTTTAAATAAGGCTAAAAACAAAGAGAAAAGCTCGGTGATATACTATTTTATAAGCATTATATTTTTAGAAGCATTTTCTCTAAAAATAAGTGCATCGGATGACATCTGGTAGCACTTTGTACATTTTGACTCCAATTTCTTTGGTGTGAACCTATTTTAGGTGTCATGCTGTCTTTGTAAATTTACTCTGGGATCTTTCATTCCACTCAAAGCATCCTCTTTTTCGGTGTTTCCTTATGTAATATCTTCATAAACTGTTTTTAAAATTTGAGTAGTCATTTATTGTTGAGAATATATTTTCTCAGTTACATCTCATTTATTGGTTCAAAAAGTATATTTCNCCCGCTGGTGGAGACGGGAGGCCCCAACCCCTCCCTTGTTGTTGTTTAGTTGGTCGGTCACGTCTGAGCATTTGCAACCCCGTGGACTGTAGCCCGCCAGGCTCCTCTGTCCATGGGATGTTCCAGGCAAGAATGCTGGAGTGGGCTGCCATTTCCTCCTCCAGGGGAGCTTCCTGACCCAGGGATGGAACCTACATCTCTGACAGGTGAGTTCTTTACCACTGAGTCACCAGGGAAGCCCCTACCCCTCCTTGGGTTCAATCAGTTTGCTAGAGTGGCTCACAGAACTCGGAAATGCTTTCTTCTATAGTTGATGAAAGGATGTGATGAAAGGTGCAGATGGACAGTCGGATAAAGACCCGTAGGACCAGTTCCAGGAGGATCTTGAGTGAAGGAGCTTCTGTCTCCCCCAGGAGGTGGGGTGCACCACCCTCCTGATGTGGACGTGTCCTTGCAAACCTGGGAGCTCTTAGAATTCCTGCACTTTTGACATTTTTATGGAGACTTCTTCACATGGGCATGGTGGATCACTGACTCCATCTTCCTCTCTTCTCCGGTCTCAAGAGGATGGGACTGGGGTGGGGATGACTGTTTCAATCATCTAATCATGGCTTGGTCTTTCTGGTGACTGGTCCTCACCCTGGAGCCATCCTGAAATCCACCCACGGTCATCTCGTTAGAATAAGAAACATTCTTCTTATCCTCAGGAGCTCAGTGTCAGGAAGAGAAGTCAGACACCAATATTAAAATAAGGGATGTTCTTATCACTTAGGCAACTGCAAAAGTTTTAGGAGCCCTGTGCCAGAAACTAAGGGCAGAGACCAACTCCCACGTGTATTTTCTAGTATCTCACACTACGGGATAGAAAATATTTATTATTTCCTCATTTCTTAATGCTAAAAGTCATTTGCGCCTTATACCAACTCCATTAAATGGATGTCAAATGGTATTATGCCCATTTTCTAGGTATTTTCTATGGGCTGCATTTTTTATTTAACTTGCAACCTTGTGAATCAGCCACAAGTGTAAGTATGTCCCCTCCCTCTTGAACCTGCCCCCAACCCTTGACCCCAGGCCCCAGGGCAGGAGTAGAAATGAAGGCGTGGAGAGTGGACTTGTGGACACAGCAGGGGAAGGAGGGGGCGGGGGATGGAATGAGAGANGCTGCATTTTTTATTTAACTTGCAACCTCGTGAATCAGCCACAAGTGTAAATATGTCCCCTCCCTCTTGAACCTGCCCCCAACCCTTGACCCCAGGCCCCAGGGCAGGAGTAGAAATGAAGGCGTGCAGAGTGGACTTGTGGACACAGCAGGGGAAGGAGGGGGCGGGGGATGGAATGAGAGAGCAGCTCTGACACACAGACGTTCACCGCGTGTCAGACAGAGCCCGCGCAAAGTTCCTGCATAATGCAGGGACTTCACCAAGGTGCTCTGTTTGCCTTTTTATTTCATATTGAAGCATAGTTGATGAACAGTGNAGAGCAGCTCTGACACACAGACATTCACCGCGTGTCAGACAGAGCCCGTGCAAAGTTCCTGCATAATGCAGGGACTTCACCAAGGTGCTCTGTTTGCCTTTTTATTTTATATTGAAGCATAGTTGATGAACAGTGTGTTAATTTTAGGTGTACAGCAAAGTGATTCGGTTATTCATATACATGTATCTATTCTTCATCAAATTCTTTCCCCAATTAGGTTGTTACAGAACATTGAGCAGAGTTTCTTGTACTATACAGTGTGTGGACTTCACCTATTCTTACCTCATGTAATTTTTTCCATCGGTTATATGGACTAGTAACTCTATATGATTATCCCCATTTTAAAGATGGGAAAACTGAACGTCAACAATGCCAACGGTTCTGCCCAAGCTCGCACACCTAGTAAAGCTGTGCTGAGACACGTAGCCCAGCCACCGCCCGGACTGCCTCCGTCCCCTGGCTGCGGGCTCAGAGCTTCCAGCCACAGTGAGCTCGTAGGATCTGGGTCTGACTTGCTTCCTTTGTGACACCCAGGGAAAGAAGTTCCGGAGCCGGTTCATTGATCCAAAGTGGCCTTAAAGCTGGCCGTCTGGGCCTCTGGCTCACTATTTCTGCAGCACTTCCTTAAAGAAGTGAGACTGACTCCAAAATCCTGTTCTGAAGCAGTTGGCTCATTCGCAGTGGACCCAGGCGTCCTCTCAGACCTTCACAATACCTAATAATAACACTACTCAGTAATGAGCTCATCTCAAAAGATTACTATAATTCACTAGGAGTCACATTCTCCCACAAGCCAGGGAAACTAAGGATAAAGAAAATTTGCTTTCCGACTTCCCTGATGGCTCAGTGGATAGGAATCTGCCTGCCGATGCAGGGGACACAGGTTCGACCCCTGGCCTGGGAAGATCCCACATACGGTGGAGCAGCTAAGCCCAGGGGCCAGAATGACTGCAGCCTGCGGGCCCTAGAGCCCAGGCTCTGCGGCGAGAGAAGCCCGCACAGCGCAGCCGGAGAGCAGCCCGCTGCCTGCAACAGGAGAAGGCCCCGCAGCAGCCGAGACTAGCGCAGCCCAAAATAATGCGTTCGAGAAAAGAAAATCTAACTTTCTTCTTTCTCCTTAGCCATTCTACCTGAACATTTTCCTGCTCTCCCTTCCCAGGTTCCAGTATTACACTGTCTTGCTTGTGGGATTGGTTATGGAGGTGAACATCCCACATTTCGTTTCCTTTTTTCCCAGTCGCCTAAGAAGATCTGTGATATAAACTCAGAAATAGCTGTTGGAACATGATCCCGGCTTCCTGAAATGCTCTTGCTTGGGCCGGAGGGCCAGAGTTGAAGTCTCTTATAAGTCAGGTGGTTAAGAAATAATTTAGCTAGTGCCCTTGACATAAGAAGAAGGCATGGGTTAGGCAGCCAAGGTTTTGAATAGAAGGATGATGTAGAAAGTGAGGACTGATATGAAAAAAAGGCAAATTAGGAAGTACAAATGTAAAATTCATTGGCCCATGCCAGTTAGCTTTAAGATAATTGAATGTGGTAATCATGCACAAATATGAGAGGTCCTTTAAAAAACATGTAATAAAAAATGTGCTATCTCTTTAAAATCTATTGAAATATAGAATTTCTAATGCCCTCTAAACAATGGTCTCTCACAATTTTGGTCGAGCGCCCAGGTTTGAATCTGGGGCCTACTTCAGAAAGCACGATGCTGTTAGCTATTTGCCATCTCAGCAAAATGCTGTGCTTAGTCGCTCAGTCATGTCTGCCTCTTTGGGACCCCATGGACTGTCGGCCGCCAGGCTCCTCTGTCCATGGGATTATCCAGGCGAGAATACTGGAGTGGGTTGCCATCCCCTCCTTCAGGGGATCTTCCCAACCCAGGGGTCAAACCCAGATCTCCTGCATTGCAGGTGGATTCTTTACAGTCTGAGTCACCAGGGAACCCCAATTCATAAAAAATAATAAAATGTAAACAATGAAAGAAAAATATAAACAATAAAAGAAAAAATCCCACCCCTTTACATTTGGCAGTTATTTTAAATAAGGCTAAAAACAAAGAGAAAAGCTCGGTGATATACTATTTTATAAGCATTATATTTTTAGAAGCATTTTCTCTAAAAATAAGTGCATCGGATGACATCTGGTAGCACTTTGTACATTTTGACTCCAATTTCTTTGGTGTGAACCTATTTTAGGTGTCATGCTGTCTTTGTAAATTTACTCTGGGATCTTTCATTCCACTCAAAGCATCCTCTTTTTCGGTGTTTCCTTATGTAATATCTTCATAAACTGTTTTTAAAATTTGAGTAGTCATTTATTGTTGAGAATATATTTTCTCAGTTACATCTCATTTATTGGTTCAAAAAGTATATTTCATTATTGAAGTATAATTTGTCGAGTACATGCTTAGTTAAGATCTGTTAGTAGTGTTTTTTTCTTTCCCTATAGTAAATCTCTCTAATCTCATATTTCTTCTGAATTTCTACTAATCTTAAGCAAAGTTTCTCTGTGTGTAGCAAAATAATTTTCTGATGAAAATGCTTCCCATGTGTCATTTTAAACTTGTTTTACTCTGTTAGAAACAGTACTTATATTCCTATCAAATATGACTGTTTTATTATTACTTGCTGCTGCTGCTGCTAAGTCGCTTCAGTCGTGTCCGACTCTATGCAACCCCATAGACGGAAGCCAACCAGGCTCCCCCGTCCCTGGAATTCTCCAGGCAAGAACACTGGAGTGGCGTGCCATTTCCTTCTCCAGTGCATGAAAGTGAAAGTGAAACTGAAATCACTCAGCTGTGTCGGATTGTTAGAGACCCCGTGGGCTGCAGCAAGACCCCTACCAGGCTCCACTGTCCACGGGATTATCCAAGCAAGAGTACTGGAGTGGGGTGCCACTGCCTTCTCTATTACTATCTGCCATTAAGTGAAAAAGGGCTTCCCAGGTGGTGCTAGTGGTAAAGAACCCAACTGCCAATGAAGGAGATACAAGAGATGTGGGTTTGATCCCTGGATGGGGAAGATCCCCTGGAAGAGGGCAGAGTGCCCCAGTCCAGTGTTCTTGCCAGGAGAATCCCATGGACAGAGCCTGGTGGGCTACAGTCCACAAGGTTGCAGAGTCGGACACGACTGAAGTGACGTAATGCCGTGCAGTTAAGTGAAAAGGCCCAAATGGGGCCTCTGATCATTTATCGTCAAGTTTGATGAAATGTTTGTAGTTTGGATTGTGTGTCGTGTGACTTTACAAACACAGAACATTGCAGGTTTACCTTCTTGTTCCACATGCTTGGTATTTCTTTCCGTATGTATAGTCTCTATGATGTAATTACATTTAATAATATGGTTATTATATGATCTCATGGTGGCTCAGTGGCAAAGAATCTGCCTGCCAATGCAGAAGACATGGGTTTGATTCTTGTTTCAGGAAGAGATGCCTGGAGAAGGAAATGGCAACCCACTCCAATATTCTTGCCTGGGAAATCCCATGGACAGAGGAGCCTGGCCGGCTACAGTCCATGGAGTCGCAAGAGAGTCAGACATGATTTAGGAACTGAATGACAACAGCAAGCATAATTATTATAATGATACAGGAGGGCCTAGAGGAGCCATCCCACGCTGAAGGTCAGGAAGGGTGGCGGGAGGAGATACCCTTCATCCAAGGTAAGGGGCAGCGGCTGTGCATTGTAGGAACAGCTGTGAAGAGATGCCCCACGCCCAAGGTAAGAGAAGCCCAAGTAAGATGGTAGGTGTTGCAAGAGGGCATCAGAGGGCAGACACTCTAAAACCATACTCACAGAAAACTAGTCAGTCTAATCACACTAGGACCACAGCCTTGTCCAACTCAATGAAACTAAGCCATGCCCACAGGGAAACCCAAGATGGGCGGGTTATGGTAGAGAGGTCTGACAGAATGTGGTCCACTGGAGAAGGGAATGGCAAACCACTTAGGTATTCTTGCCTTGAGAGCCCCATGAACAGTATGAAAAGGCAAAATGATAGGATACTGAAAGAGGAACTCCCCAGGTCAGTAGGTGCGCAATATGCTACTGGAGATCAGTGGAGAAATAACTTCAGAAAGAAAGAAGGGATGCAGCCAAAGCAAAAACAACACTCAGCTGTGGATGTTACTGGTGATACAAGCAAGGTCCGATGCTGTAAGAGCAGTATTGCATAGGAACCTGGAATGTCAGGTCTATGAATCAAGGCAAACTGGAAGTGGTCAAACAAGAGATGGCAATNTATGCTACTGGAGATCAGTGGAGAAATAACTCCAGAAAGAATGAAGGGATGGAGCCAAAGCAAAACCAATACCCAGCTGTGGATGTGACTGGTGATAGAAGCAAGATCTGATAAAGAGCAATATTGCAAAGGAACCTGGAATGTTAGGTCCAAGGCAAATTGGAAGTGGTCAAACAGTAGATGGAAAGAGTGAACGTTGACATTCTAGGAATCAGCAAACTAAAATGGACTGGAATGGGTGAATTTAATTCAGATGACCATTATATCTACTACTGTGGGCAGGAATCCCTTAGAAGAAATGGAGTAGCCATCATGGTCAACAAAAGAGTTTGAAATGCTGTACCTGGATGCAATTTCAAAAACAACAAAATGATATCTGTTCATTTCCAAGGCAAACCATTCAATGTCACAGTAATCCAAGCCTATTCCCCAGCCAGTAATGCTGAAGAAGCTGAAGTTGAACAATTCTATGAAGACCTACAAGATCTTTTAGAACTAATACTCCCCCGCCAAAAAAATGTCCTTTTTATTATACGGGACTGGAATGCAAAAGTAGGAAGTCAAGAAATACCTGGGGTAACAGGCAAANTACTCCTTATAAGAAAAGTTATGACCAACCTATATAGCATATTCAAAAGCAGAGACACAGCGTGATGAAGGAACTTCCCCAAACTCACTGGCTTAGTACCAGGCAGTGTCGAGAGTCTGGCTTCAGAAGTCAGTAAAGCTGGCTTGAAACTCAACATTCAAAACACTAAGGTCATGGCATCCAGTCCGATCTCTTCAAGGCAAATAAAAGGAGAAAAAGTGCAAGCAGCGACAGACTTTATTTTCTTGGGCTTCAAAATCACTGCAGAGCTTGACTGCAGCCATGAAATTAAAAGACCATTGCCCCTTGAAAGAAAGCTATGACACACCCAGGCAGTGTATTAAAACATGGAGACATCACTTTGCTGACAAAAGTCCATAGAGTCAAAGCTCCGGGTTTTTTTCCAGCAGTCACATTCAGTTGTGAGAGTTGGATCATAAAGAAGGTTGAGTGCTGAAAAATTGATGCTTTCAATTTGTGGTGTTAGAGAAGACTCTTGAGAGTCCCCTGGGCTGCAAGGGGATCAAGCTGGTCCATCCTAAAGGGAACCGATCCTGAATATTCATTGCAAAGACTGATGCTGAAGCTGAAGCTCCAGTACTCTGGCCACCCAGTACCAAGAGCTGATTCATTGGAAAAGACCTTGCTGCTGAGAACGACTGAGGGCAGGAGAAGGGGATGGCAGAGGATGAGATGACTGGATGGCTTCACTGACTCAATGGACAGGGATCATCGAGCGAACTCCAAGAGATGGTGCAGGACAGGAAAGCCTGGCATCCTGCAGTCCATGGGGTCACAGAGTGTCAGACATGACTTAGCGACGGAACAACAACTACTCTGTTGCGTCTCTGCCGCTGGTCCCTGTCCTGTTCTTGTGTTTCCAAGCCATGCCTGCTTTGTATGAACCGTATAAGCCCTGTGTCCATTTTGTGAAAATCAGGTAAAACTAGCTCATGGACCCGGTAATTCCAGTGAACTGGGTGCACGTGAGGAGCTATAGGATAACATGGTGTGGAAGCACAGAGGATGAGGCTGGCTGCATCCTCCGCCACCGCTGGCAGGGCCGCCTCTTTCTCTGGGACCCCTCAGTCTCCTCGCTGGGCTCAGCACTTTCTGATACAGGGGCATCAGGATAGTCTCCACACCCCTCTGGACTCTGACAGCTGCTGAAACTTGTCTCCTTCTTATTCTTAGACTGAAAGTAAATCTACATACAGGCTTGAGTAGTGTCTTTCCTTACTCACTATGAATTCTCTTGGACACTTTCTGGAGTAGAAGTACCTCACTGGGGAGACCACCAAAGTGCTGTGAGACGAAAGTTTAAGTGAGGCTAGAGAACAGCTGATCACTTAACTCTGGGCTGAATTTTTAGGGGAAGAGTCAACCTTATGAAACACGAAAGAGGTCAGCGAGGATTAACACCTTAAAATCTCCTCTGCGTCTCCATAGAAACGGCAGATTCAGGCAAGCAGTTCAGCTCTCCAAGAGTTCTGAAGGATAAAATGTCTCTAAATGTCAAAAACTATTATCAGGCTTAACTGGAGTTGGCCTCCGAGCCTCTGCCTGTGGTTATACAGCACTCATCTTCCAGATAACCAACCCTATTGGTGAGTGGCGGCTGACGCTTGAACCTGTGAGGGCCTCAGCCTGTCCTGACTGCTGGAAATGCTGCATTTGCTGGTGACGGGAGGCTTGCGCGTGGAATAACGTGCAGCCAAATTGTTTATTAAAAAAGTTCACGGTTAACCTCTACGTTTTTCCACTGGTAAACCTTTCCTGCTTTCTGGATATGGAAATAGCTGATAATTTTATTGACCTGAACATTTACTCTCATCTTAAACAGCCGAGAGATTTAAGGGGTGTTTGGAGAATTACAGTGTCTCAGCATAATGAATGTCTTATGTTACTGGGTCTGAGCCAGTATACCCTCTACCTTATAATTTTTTTCCCCCTGATTGCTTTCCTTGAGGCCCTTTGTGTGCTGCTAACAACAACTGGATTTCACTGCTTGCTCCAGTGGGGTGTTTCAGAAATTCCTGGAGGCCATTCTGGCTTACTCTTTCAAGTAAATCTCCCCTTTCATGATTTAGAACTGTCTGTAGAGCTTCTGGTCTTACTGATGACCCACCAATGTGTCCTTACCAGGGAATCAGGTGCTAATGACCAGCTAGAGACTAGTTGGAAAGACACTCAGGGGTGTTTGGACACCCTTCTCAGGGCAGCCCTTGGTAAGTCCGGTTGATTTTCCATTCCATTCCATCCCAACTTTCATTGCTAATTAACTCCATTTGGAACTGGGAAGCCTTTTTTTTCTTCTTCCCTCTCTTGATCATCCACTGTGTAAGCAGGCCATGGGACTCAGCTCCGTGAGGTTTTATTTTTGTTTAGTTTTCATTATTTTTTTCACAGACAAGTAGTGACACTCGGCTATGCACTGGTGTCAGCAGAGTCACGGGAAAGTGATAGCGGTCCAGAGCCGCCCTTTTGAGAAAGTCGAAAGTCACAGAGTCATGAGACTGATTTTCACGATTTTNCGTGGAATAACGTGCAGCCAAATTGTTTATTAAAAAAGTTCACGGTTAACCTCTACGTTTTTCCACTGGTAAACCTTTCCTGCTTTCTGGATATGGAAATAGCTGATAATTTTATTGACCTGAACATTTACTCTCATCTTAAACAGCCGAGAGATTTAAGGGGTGTTTGGAGAATTACAGTGTCTCAGCATAATGAATGTCTTATGTTACTGGGTCTGAGCCAGTATACCCACTACCTTATAATTTTTTTCCCCCTGATTGCTTTCCTTGAGGCCCTTTGTGTGCTGCTAACAACAACTGGATTTCACTGCTTGCTCCAGTGGGGTGTTTCAGAAATTCCTGGAGGCCATTCTGGCTTACTCTTTCAAGTAAATCTCCCCTTTCATGATTTAGAACTGTCTGTAGAGCTTCTGGTCTTACTGATGACCCACCAATGTGTCCTTACCAGGGAATCAGGTGCTAATGACCAGCTAGAGACTAGTTGGAAAGACACTCAGGGGTGTTTGGACACCCTTCTCAGGGCAGCCCTTGGTAAGTCCGGTTGATTTTCCATTCCATTCCATCCCAACTTTCATTGCTAATTAACTCCATTTGGAACTGGGAAGCCTTTTTTTTCTTCTTCCCTCTCTTGATCATCCACTGTGTAAGCAGGCCATGGGACTCAGCTCCGTGAGGTTTTATTTTTGTTTAGTTTTCATTATTTTTTTCACAGACAAGTAGTGACACTCGGCTATGCACTGGTGTCAGCAGAGTCACGGGAAAGTGATAGCGGTCCAGAGCCGNCTGTGTAAGCAGGCCATGGGACGCAGCTCCGTGAGGTTTTATTTTTGTTTAGTTTTCATTATTTTTTTCACAGACAGGTAGTGACACTCGGCTATGCACTGGTGTCAGCAGAGTCACAGGAAAGTGATAGCGGTCCAGAGCCGCCCTTTTGAGAAAGTCGAAAGTCAGAGTCATGAGACTGATTTTCACCATTTTACACAAACTTCAGCTTTGATCTCCCCAAGAATAGCTCATAAATCTTGGGGCAAGTGAATGACACGCAGCATTGAAAGAGTGTTGGGTTCAGGCACACACATTTTGTGGGTCGTATATGCTATTTAAAGTTCATACCTTCCTGGTGTTGTGAACGAACAGCCTCAGCATTTTTCCCACGAGTATTTTAATTGGACAAAGACTCAAGTGTTTAGAGTAAACTCAACCCTAACCTGAAAGAAGCAAAGTCTTTGTTGTGAAGATGAAAAAATAATAATTTAATTTTGAATTGTTAGAATGTATTTGTTGCCAGGTGTTTCAAAGTCTTCTTTCTTGGGATCTGAATGAAACTAATAATGTAAGAACACTGTAGTGCCTGTGACTTCGTTAGTACGTTGAATACTCAGTAAGTAATTTGGAGATGTTATCTGGTTCTACACTCCTGACTCTCTGAGGAAACTGATGCTACCGTGTCTCCATGTCAAAGATGAATCACTCATTGCAGTGTTGGTACTGTTTNGAATGTATTTGTTGCCAGGTGTTTCAAAGTCTTCTTTCTTGGGATCTGAATGAAACTAATAATGTAAGAACGCTGTAGTGCCTGTGACTTCGTTAGTACGTTGAATACTCAGTAAGTAATTTGGAGATGCTATCTGGTTCTACACTCCTGACTCTCTGAGGAAACTGATGCTACCGTGTCTCCATGTCAAAGATGAATCACTCATTGCAATGTTGGTACTGTTCAGTCGCGAAGTCGCGTCTCACTCTTTGCCACCCCATGGACTGCAGCATGCCAGGCTTCCCTGTCTTTCACTGTCNCTATCTGGTTCTACACTCCTGACTCTCTGAGGAAACTGATGCTACCGTGTCTCCATGTCAAAGATGAATCACTCATTGCAGTGTTGGTACTGTTTAGTCGCGAAGTCGCGTCTCACTCTTTGCCACCCCATGGACTGCAGCATGCCAGGCTTCCCTGTCTTTCACTGTCTCCCAGAGTTTGCTCAGATTCATGCCCATTGAGTCCGTGATGCTATCCAACCATTTCATCCTCTGTCACTCCCTTCTCCTCCCACCTTCAATCTTTCCCAGCATCCGGGTCTTTTCTAGTGAGTCCATGCCTCACATCAGGTGGCCAAAGTATTGGAGCTTCAGCTTCAACATCAATCCTTCCCATGAACACTCAGGACTGATCTCCTTTAGGATGGACTGGTTGGATCTCCTTGCAGTCCAAGGGACTCTCAAGAGTCTTCTCCAACACCACAGTTCAAAAGCATCGATTCTTCAGCCCTCAGCTGGTGGAGGAGGAGTTTTAAAACAAGATCACAGGGGTCTTCCCTGGTGGCCCAGTGGTTGAGAATCCACCTGGCAATGCAGGGTTCACCAGTTCGAGCCCTGATCCAAAAAGATCCCACTCACCGTGGGCAATTAAGCCCGTGCGTCCTAACTACCAATGGCTGTGCACCCAGAGCCTATACTCTGCAACAGGAGAGCCACCATNAGCCCTCAGCTGGTGGAGGAGGAGTTTTAAAACAAGATCACAGGGGTCTTCCCTGGTGGCCCAGTGGTTGAGAATCCACCTTGCAATGCAGGGTTCACCAGTTCGAGCCCTGATCCAAAAAGATCCCACTCACTGTGGGCAATTAAGCCCGTGCGTCCTAACTACCAATGGCTGTGCACCCAGAGCCTGTACTCTGCAACAGGAGAGCCACCACGATGAGAAGCCCACACACAGCAGTGAAGAGTGACCCCCACTGACCGCAGCTGGAGAACGTGCAGCTGCAGCAACAAAGACCCACAGCCAAAAAGTAAATGAATCTTAAAGCCCCCAAAACCAGTTACCAACTCCAAAGCCCCCATCTTACCATTCTCCCCTCTGCCTCTTCTTCCTGGTGGGTCTCTGACAGGAAACCAGCAAGTGCTGCTTGCTTTCTATTGATGGGAAAACAAGTGTTTTGTTCCAAATCACAATATATGAAAAGCTCAGGTTAACACGCAGTTAACAGTAAGCTCTCTTGAGAGTCCCTTGGACTACAAGGAGATCCAACCAGTCCATCCTAAAGGAAATCAGTCCTGAGTGTTGATTGGAAGGACTGATGCTGAAGCTGATGCTCCAATACTTTGGCCACCTGATGCGAAGAGCCTGCTCATTTGTAAAGACTCTGATGCTGGGAAAGATTGGGGGCAGGAGGAGAAGGGGACGACCGAGGATGAGATGGTTGGATGGCATCACCGACTCAATGGACATGAGTTTGAGTGAACTCTGGGAGATGGTGATGGACAGGGAGGCCTGGCGTGCTGCAATCCATGGGGTCACAAAGAATCAGACATGACTGAGTGACTGAACTGACTGACTGGACAGTAAGCCCAAACCAATGGAGTTTAGAAGACAAGAATTTTTCTGTAGGTTCTTTTATAGAAGGAATGGTAACTCACATCTTTACAGCAGTGATCATCTGTTGGGTACTGTAATATATACCTTCCTGTTTAATGCTTAATCCACACAACAGCCCAATGAAGGAGCTACTATTATTAAGCCCATTTTACAGGTAAGAAAGCTGAGGCACAGAGAGAAGTAACTTTCCCAAGATCACACTGCTTTGAAGGAGACTTCACATCCAGGCAGTCCTATTCCAGAGTCTGTGCTCCATTGTACCTGACTCTCTCACCTCCCCCTAGTACCCAGGTGGCTGAGTTCCATACACCTGGCAGAAGCTCCAAGGACTTTAACTGAAGTCCCTTATCTTTTGAGTAATACAGACCAAATAAATAATGCGTGAGATCAGCTAATAAGAGATCATGGAAATACTGAGCAGCAGAAAAAATCGAGGACAAAATTAGTAATTTTATCATGAGAATATGACCTAATCTGGAGCTACATATGGTTCAGATTGAATCCAAACTCATGGAATTTCAACAAATTGCTTCCCCCCACCCCCTCTTTTTTTTTTTTTTTTTT
>SJYW01003408.1:0-10692 GCA_006410735.1 Raphicerus campestris | reverse complement strand
TTTTTTTTTTTTTTTTTTTTTCTGTTGTGAGGGGGACATGATGGAGGTGGCCGTGGGAAGGAGGAGGAGGGACGTTTCCAGAGCCGTGACTTAAGGTGACCGCTCTGGGAATCAGGGCCCAGAAGCGTGAGCTCCCTTGGTGGTGGATCCAAAGGGTTCCTCTGTGCTTTGCAGACATTCAAGCCTGCCCATTCTTGGTCCTTTCTCCCTCTTTTTCAACCCCCCTTACCTCCTCCTCCTCTCTCTTCCTTCCCTCCCACCCTTCCTTTCTCTTCTTTCTACCTCTAGTCGACACTGTTTGTGAAATCTAGAACAGTTCCCAGGCTCACTTTGAGGTCCATTAACCATCTTGAACTATTTTTCAAATGTTTTCTGTTCGAGAAAACCCAAGCCGCTCTGGGCCAGCCACTTTTTTTCTTCTTCACTGTTAACCTATGTGTATTTTAAGGGGAATGTGAGCCATATGTTTCTGATTCCTTTACACTGAACTCATCAAGCAGGGTTTGTTAAAGCTATTTCAAGTCCTGGATGCCTTTTGAGCCATTTCCTTGTGACTTTCAAAGCCTTTTATTCTCTAGAAATAGGAAGTTGCATTTTATGAAATGTAAAGGAGATTGAACCCCCAAAGGTCTGATTTGGGTCAGAATTCTGAATCACTGGAATTAGGCACAAGCATGGCTCTAGTCCACTCTCCCAGAAGAAGAATTCCAACTCGAGGAATAGCTTCTATATTTTTCATTAAATTTCATAAAATTGGGTAAACCTTAATTAGAATAGACTTGGGAGGAAAAAAGGCAAAAAGTACTTTATAGCAAGAACATATATTATTAATGAGAATGGATAAATATTTCTGATTAAATAAGAACTATTTTCAGCTAAAGTCACCTTAAAATGAAATGCAATAAAACAATCAAGTGAATCTCTGACAGCCATTAAATTTGATCCTATAAGTAAACTGTGCCTTTTATTTCATGTCCCCAAAGTGAATCTCAGCTAATATATGTATTTTTCCCAGTGCTACCCATCAGGACAATCAAGAGGATTCTCTAGAAACAAAGCTGTTTTCATTTCTTAGAGGAATATCCTGTTCTCTTGGACCTTATTTTCCAGAAGATTTAAACTGAAATAAATACATTATCTAAAGGCATATCTTCACCTCTGTTTCTGGGAAGAAATTCCAGGTGGAGTGAGATGTAATAAGCCGCTGAGTCTCTGCAGGGGCTCCTCCTTCTGGAATAATCTTGCCCAGGGTCACTGTGAGTCTGACTCAACCATCACCTCCTCTCAGAGGCTGCCCCCACTAGCCCCCCCTCAGTAAGTCTCTGCTCCATTTCTCTCTTCTTTTCTTTTTGTCAGAATTTGCACTAACTGCAAACTGTTTATGCCTTTTATGCACTTAACGTTTCCTTTCACCGCTGGAAATCTAAATGCATCAGTTTATCTCAACACCTAGGATGTCAGTGGCAAGTAGTGAGCACTCAATCAGTGCTGAGCTGAAGTTAATTGCAATTACTGGCTCAACCTATTGACAAACAATACCTATTGACATGCATTTTATCTCAGAAGAGGTCAGTTTATAGCTATCAAATTATATCTACTGGTTTTCATAAATGTATTCTTAAGCAAACTTAGTCTAACCCTCCTCCCCCAACACATATACCCCTCATATAATTTTATGATTAAATTTCTACAAAAAATGGTCACTGAGATTTTCATAGGGGCTGAGCTTCATCTGTGGATTGGTTTGGGGAGTACTGGCCTCTTAAAAACATGAAGTCTGTCTTTGCATTTATTTGGTTGTGGTTTAATTTCTTTCAATAATGTTTTGTAATTTCTATATGAGATGGAAAGGAGGGATCCAGAATAGTCAAAGAATCTTGAAAAAGAAGTACAAAAATTGTATGCTAACTTTCCAATTTAAAAACTTATTACAAACTACACTCAATACAATATGATACCAGCATTGGATACAGATAGAGAGCAGTGAAACAGAGCTGAGGGAGCAGAAATAATATCCTACAGTCATGATCAGCTGATTTTTGAGAAGAGATCCAAGACAATTGAATGGCGAAGGGATAATATTTTTAAATAGTGCTGGAACAATAGAATATGAAGTTTGATTTGACTTCATGCCATCTATAAAAATTAACTCAAAGTGAATTAAAGTATTAATTATAAGGACTGAACTATAAAATTCTTACCAAAAAACCCAAGCATAAATCATTTTGACCTTGGGTCAGACAGCCTATTCCTTAGATATGATACCAAAAGGATGGGGAAAAAAAAAGATAAATTGGACTTCATTAAAGTAAGATTTTTATATTTTAGAAGATACCATCAAAAAAGTAAAAAGGCAGCCTATAGAATAGGAGAAACTATGTGCAAATCATGTATCTGACAAGGGGCACATATCCAGACTACATAAGGAACTCTATCAGCTCAACAGTTAAAGAACAAAACACTGCATTTTAAAAATGGACAAAGGATTTGGATGGAGATTTCTACAAAAAGCTGTATGAGTAACTAGTAAGTACATGGAAAAAATGCTCAGTGTTATTAGTCATAAGGGAAATGCAAATCAAAACCAAAATGAGATACCACTTCAAACCCGCTAGGACTATAACAGCAAGAATTAAGGAAAACCAGAATAACAATCATTGATAAGGGTGTGGAGAAATGGGAACACTCGTATACTGCTGGCTGGGATGTAAAATGATACAGCTGATGTGGAAACACTTTGGTGTTTCCTCAAAAACTTGAAACATGGAGCTACCCAGTGACCCACCACTGTCCTTCCTAGGTATCTACCCAAGAGAACTGAAAACAGACGTCTACACAAAAGCTTGTACGTGAATGGTTGTGCCGGCATGATCCGTAACAACCCAAAACGGAGACGACCCAAATGTCCATCAACAGACATTAGGAATAAACAGATAAAATGTAACAGCACATGCTACTGCATGGACGGTCCTTGACAATGACATGCACTAGACCTTGTATGGAGAATCCCAGGGACGGGGAGCCTGGAGGGCTGCTGTCTATGGGGTAGCGCAGAGTCGGACACGACGGAAACGACTCAGCAGCAGCAGCAGACCTTGTGTGAGTCCACTCGGGGGAGATGTCCAGAGTTAAGCCGGCACTGAGGCAGAAAGTAGATTAGTGTTTGGAAAAGTGCTCGTGATGGTGGGGAGTGATTTGCTGCTCATGGATTCAGGGTTTCTTTTGGGGCTGATAAAAATAATCNTTCAAGTCTTTTTATTTTCAAAGACTTATGTTCCCTCTGATGCCAGCAAATAGGTCTTCCCAGAGCTTACCTTTAACATCAAGTTCCGTCAGTGTGTCATGACCACATAGAAACTCAATGAAAATGTGAATGGTATCTCCTGGGAGGAATGTGGGGGGCAAAGAGAGAGGGGCCCCTGGACCGGGAAGCAAGGGTCTTGTCCTACTTTGCATGTCTGCACCCATTTCTGCGGGTCTTATGACCATTTTCATCCTTGGGAAAATCAGGGGACAAGGAGCTCCCCGACGGTCCCTTCTAGTTTTGGCCGCCTCCGCGTCTACATCCTAACGCGACAAGTCCGAGTGTGAGGTCTCTGGTTCCACGCAGGCTCTGCTGCGTCCATCTGTGTGTGAGGCGAGCTGACGTCTGCGAGGTGGAGGTCTGCCCACACGCACGCAGATACAGCGTCCATGAGATAAGCCAGTGGAGCGCGCACCGAGGAACAGGCGAGCTGAGCGTGGTTAGGCCTCTGCAGATAGACGTTCAGCCACTTCTCAGTCTTGTTTCATCATTAATTTCGTAATTATGTGGTTCTTACACTTCCCAGAAGTTTGTCATGAAGCTCAGGATACTGGGAAATGTATGTTCTTTTAGTGAGACTCACAGATATTTTTAAACTTATTTTATTGGTATATAGTTGATTTACTCCTGCCTGTAGGATCCCATGGATGGAGGAGCCTGGAAGGGTGCAGTCCATGGGGTCGCTGAGGGTCGGACATGACTGAGCGACTTCACTTTCACTTTTCACTTTCATGCATTGGAGAAGTAAATGGTACCCCACTCTAGCATTCTTGCCTGGAGAATCCCAGGGACGGGGGAGCCTGGTGGGCTGCCGTCTCTGGGGCCGGACAGAGTGGGACATGACTGAAGCGACTCAGCAGCAGCAGCAGCAGTTGACTTACAATGTAGGGTTGGCTTCTGGTGTGCAGCGCCGTGATTCAGTTATACATACACATATGCTCTCCTTCATTTTCCTTTCCATTATGACTGACTAAGGGTGTTGNATTAGTGTTGCTTTCCTTCACATTAATAGCAGAAAAACTAACTTTTCACTATATTTAATTGCAATGTCAGTCTGCTTTAGGGTACTAGGAATCTTTGCCATCCCCTTTTCATGAAAAAAAAAAAAGTCATGTAGAATTCCTTACTTCTAAGCTTCTCAAACAAAATTTTCCTAATTCATTTCACTATAACTCAAATTTCATTGATCTAAAAGACTGTAGATTAATTGACTCAGTGCTATACTAAAATGTCTATATCTCCAACAGTTAATGGAAGTTGAATATCTGTTGTATAATCTCTAACATGAAGATACTTTCCAAGTTCCTTCCAGCTTTGGAACAGTCTAACAAAATTCTACTTCTTGGGATAAAACCTTCACTAGGATTTACTGGATAAATAAGATTTACTGGAAGCCCGTGAAGAAGCAAACACCCCTTTCTCCCTTTTTTTCAAATTAATTACTTTACTCCTAGTGTTGCTTGCTAGAAATAGAGTATTTTTGTTCTTTTAGTCTTGCAAAGTGGAAAGTTTTAAAATAATGAAGCTATTGCTTCAAAAAGAGGGCCTCTAGATGATGATCTAGCCTTGGGAACGGTCCGGGGTTAACTTCAAGTTGGAGGCGCTGTGTCTGGTCCCTGGTCCTTGGTCACAGCCAGTGAAGCTGATGAAAAAAAATCTGGCTTCATCATCATGGTATTTCATTCATAAAAAGAAATTGTGCCCTGAGACTTAATTGAGTGGTTCCAGGGCCATGCCAGCAGAACATCAGCTGGTTGGGCTCCTATATAAACATGATGACATGCTGAGGGCAGTGTTTACTTTTTTCTAATTAAAGCGAATTAGAAATTCCATTATATTTCTGCAGCGAATTCCGGCAGCAGCATGCCCTGGGAATTGCTCACGGTCCTTCTCGAGTGAGCCTCTCCCCTTATTTAGTTTTCATTGGTTCCCTCAAGTTTTAAATTCGTTCCAGGCGCTAAGTGTTTATGCCGGCTCTGAGACCTTGGTCTTTTAGGATCATTTCAAAACAAGACTGGAGGATGCAGCGGAATTCAGACCAGCCGCTCTTGGTGACACTCCGTGTTTTCGGTCTTGACGCTGGTTCTCGGTAGCCAGCCGCTCTGTTTCCTTCTGCCTGTTCAGTCGTATCAGTTTTCATGATACCAAGGCAAACCTCCAGTGGACCCCCCGGTTTGGCAGCAAGAGACCGTCTGTAGGGCCTCACACTATTAAGAGAAACAGCTACGACGCCAGTGGAAACGCAGCAACTGTACAGCGAAGATACGTATTTTTCTTACACGATAAAAGGCTCGGGTTTAGTTTGACACAGGGGATTATGAGGGTTTTGCTTTTCATTTAATGATACCCTTATCATCTTTTTTAAACCAGAAACCAGGTATGTCTGAGTTTTGATGTTTTAAAAAAGTACTGGCCATCATGCATTTATATCATAGCTTTAAGTTTTCAAATCCCAGTGCCACTTCAATATAATCCTGTTTAATGAGCAGCACGTTGAAAGAAAGATTTAATATATGGAGCTCACTAAAACATTGTTCATTTCTGAAGCCATGGCCACGTTTTATCATCTTGACCTTTTTCTGACTTATGATTTCAAGGCTAAGCTTTAGATGCCACCAACCTTCTTGCAAGGAAAGTTATGCTTAGGAGAACTCTCCCCCGGTGTTACTGACAAGAGGTTCAAATAAAGACACAAGGTTCAGATCAAGTCACCATGGGGTTTGGAAAAGCATTCATATTTTCAGTATTCCTCTGAATTGATCCTGAACTCTACATTTTAATGAGCTTGTTTCTGGGGTTATTGTTAAGTTCATGAGAGGGAATGAAGGACACCTCTAATGAATGAACGTGGAAAAACCCATGAGGTATTCTTAAGTATACCCATGAGGCTCCTTAAGTATAAAGAAAAGAAGTGAATGGGTCTCTGATTGTAGCAAGACCTTCATTGTTCTGGTGGTTGTTGTGTATACTTAGGTTGTGTCCGACTCTTTGTGACCCCGTGGACTGGAGCCCACCGGATCCCTGTCCGTAAGATTCTCCAGGCAGGGACTCTGGATTGGGTAGCCTTCCCTTCTCCAGCATTGCTCTGGTAATCATGGCGTATCAAGGAAGTGGAAGTCAAGCATTTCTCTGATGTTTGTAATTGCCAGTGTTTCCCAGAAACTTTAAACCACAAATCAGGTACTAAAAATGAAAATTAAATGTCAACTCTGGATTAATATGTGTAGGAGTGTTTCTAAGACCCTCTCTCTGTTCTATTGGACCAGCCCATGCATTGGAGAGGGAAGAAGGAATAATAAAGGAGAAGTAATTTTGCTCAGTTAGATATGTAAACATTGTCACTCGAGTCATCCTTGGTGGGTAACAGCAGAGAGAGAGACTGAATGGAATTTTGATTCGGTTTCTTCATTGTTCTTGGTTTTGTCATGCATGTCAGAGACAGTCAAGAATTGGCTGTAAATAAAATTCATGTCTCAAGGAAAGAGATCCCACCCCTCACCCATGTCCCCAGTCCACCTGTTCATGCGGTCATGGAATTTCTCTTTTGCCTGAAATGAGCTATATATCATCAAATATCTCATAAAATGGGGGAGGGGATGATGGAATAACAAGAGCAAGCATTGAAAGGCTCTGACTTCAAGCTCTTGGCCCAGAAGAGTTTATGCAGTTGGGGGTCAGTTAAGCCTCCCCCTGACACCCACCATTAGTAATATTTTCCATGCGCTAAATACAACAATGGAAATTTCAGCACGTCTGCCGCAGCCTCCAATACCTGTGCGGCCTGTAATGGTTTGTGAAATCTTGATACGAAACAGCACCGTGGCACTCGGTGATGGACTGTTTGCAAGCAAGGAAGGGGTGCTTGTTCCAAAACAACGAGCCCCCTGCTTGTTCCTCTTCCCCGCAGATGCTCCCCTCTGGTTCATATTGCTAGATTATTTCATCCTGGTCCAAAGGGAATTGGGGGTCACTTTCCTCCCCTCTTTCTTCTCCTATCTTTACAGCCATCAGCAGCAAACCTCCAGAACAACCACTGTGTGTCTCTCGTGGCGCTACCTTTTCATGTTGAAAAGTTGCGGTTGGCTGGGTAGCTTTCTTTCAAGGCACTGACAAGAGCCTTGGAAGGCTGACGATGCTAAGAAGCGTTTGCTGCCTTGAAGGTCTTCTTGCCTCGCGTCTGTGTGCACACTTCAGAGGTTTACAAAGAGGACACAGAGGATACCTGCAGGTCCTGGAAGCACATCCTTGACGTGAACACTGAATGAAGATGCGATCAAAATCCCAAAGTACCCGCTGGCCCCTTTGAATAGAGTCAGCAAGTAAACTGCTGATAGAGCTCCAGTCACAGAGGGCAGGGTCCATGCCTTCCTGCTTCACTTCTGACATCTCTTCACTCAGCAAGCCTGGCAGGACGCTCAGTATATCTTCGATGCCTGGGAGTTACCTAACTCTTCTTACTCTGAAAACGACTGCATTTGCAGGCTTTCACATTAACTGAGTCGGTGTCCATCATGTTCATCAGTGAGAAGGACACAGGGTAAGAAGCCCAAGTGCTAATTCTGTACGAGTGATCACTACAATAGGAAACCAGTCAATCCTAAAGGAAATCAACCCTGGATATTCATTGGAAGGACTGATGAAGAAGCTGAAGCTCCGATACTTTGGCCACCTGATGTGAAGAGCTAACTCATTGGAAAAGACCCTGCAGCTGGGAAAGACTGAAGGCAGGAGGAGAAGGGGACGACAGAGGATGAGGTGGTTGGATGGTATTGCCGACTCAGTTGCACGTGAGTTTAAGCAGACTCTGGGGAATAGTGAAGGACAGGGAAGCCTGGCATGCTGCAGTCCATGGGGTCACAAGGAGTCAGACAACAATGATAAACCTCTGCTGGGAAGACACCCTGTGCCAGGCTCTGTGCTAATCCTTTTACATAAGTTACCTTGTTTCGTGTTCATGATACCATTGTAAATACCAGCACACCGACAGACACACCTCACCAAAAGCAGCTTCTCTGTGTGTGCGTGCATGATTGTGTGTCTCTCTCTTTCTGTGTGTGTGAGTGTGTGTGTGTGTGTATAGAAGTCATGTGTTGTGAATAGGAATCTGGAGATTAAAGGTAACAATTAGCAATTCACTTCCTTTGTGAGCGCCCTTTCGTTCTGACTGACTTTCAAGTCTTTTTATTTTCAAAGACTTATGTTCCCTCTGATGCCAGCAAATAGGTCTTCCCAGAGCTTACCTTTAACATCAAGTTCCGTCAGTGTGTCATGACCACATAGAAACTCAATGAAAATGTGAATGGTATCTCCTGGGAGGAATGTGGGGGGCAAAGAGAGAGGGGCCCCTGGGCTGGGAAGCAAGGGTCTTGTCCTACTTTGCATGTCTGCACCCATTTCTGCGGGTCTTATGACCATTTTCATCCTTGGGAAAATCAGGGGACAAGGAGCTCCCCAACGGTCCCTTCTAGTTTTGGCCGCCTCCGTGTCTACATCCTAACGCGACAAGTCCGAGTGTGAGGTCTCTGGTTCCACGCAGGCTCTGCTGCGTCTATCTGTGTGTGAGGCGAGCTGACGTCTGCGAGGTGGAGGTCTGCCCACACGCACGCAGATACAGCGTCCATGAGATAAGCCAGTGGAGCGCACACCGAGGAACAGGCGAGCTGAGCGTGGTTAGGCCTCTGCAGATAGACGTTCAGCCACTTCTCAGTCTTGTTTCATCATTAATTTCGTAATTATGTGGTTCTTACACTTCCCAGAAGTTTGTCATGAAGCTCAGGATACTGGGAAATGTATGTTCTTTTAGTGAGACTCACAGATATTTTTAAACTTATTTTATTGGTATATAGTTGATTTACTCCTGCCTGTAGGATCCCATGGATGGAGGAGCCTGGAAGGGTGCAGTCCATGGGGTCGCTGAGGGTCGGACATGACTGAGCGACTTCACTTTCACTTTTCACTTTCATGCATTGGAGAAGTAAATGGTACCCCACTCTAGCATTCTTGCCTGGAGAATCCCAGGGACGGGGGAGCCTGGTGGGCTGCCGTCTCTGGGGCCGGACAGAGTGGGACACGACTGAAGCGACTCAGCAGCAGCAGCAGCAGTTGACTTACAATGTAGGGTTGGCTTCTGGTGTGCAGCGCCGTGATTCAGTTATACATACACATATGCTCTCCTTCATTTTCCTTTCCATTATGACTGACTAAGGGTGTTGATATACTTCCCTATGGCATGCAGTCAGACTTCGTTTATTCGTTCAGTGGGTAGCTGTCGGCCTCTGCCCGTCCCAGCCCCTCCCTGCCCCATTCCCCTTCCCCGTGGCAGCCACAGCCTGTTTTCTCTGTGAGTCCTTTCCTGTTTCATAGACAAGTTCATTTGAGTCATAGTTTAGATCCCATATATAATGATATCAAAATGGCTTTTGTCTTTTTCTGTCTGGCTTACCTCACTTAGTCTTGATAATTTCGAGGTCCATTCACATGGCTGCAAATGGCATTGTATCATCCTTTTCACGGCCGAGTAATATTCCATGTGTGTGTGTATGTGTGTGTGTGTGTGCATGTATGTGTGTGTATGTGTGTGCATGTATGTGCATGCATGTATGTGTGGTGCATGTGTGTATATGTGTGTGTGTGTGCGCGTGTGTATGTGTGTGGTGCATGTGTGTGCGTGTGTGTATGTGTGTGTATGTGTGTGTATGGACCACGTCATCTTTGTCCACTCCTCTGTTGATGGGCGTCCAGGCTCTTTCTGTGTCTTGGGTCTTATAAACGGCGCTGCAGTGAGCGCTGCGGTGCTCGTAGCTTTCTGAACTATTAGACTCACAAATATTTACTTAGCACCAATTAAATGAATATCTAAAATGTGAAAAATTAAATGCTTCAGAAATAAGTGATTAATATAAATGCAGGGTCCCTTGAACCTGGTAATTATCAGTTTCCTTGAGGTAGGGCTACGTGGATGTTAGGATGATAATCAGTGCTAAAAATATTGAGTACTTGATGCAGGAGGGAAGTGACAGCTGGCTAGAGGAGGGACAAAGGTGGCTTAGAAGCAGGTGCTGTACAAACCGACACCACCATCTTCAGTGACAGGAGCGTTCGTCCTGAGCCGCAGTGACTGGGGGGCAGCGTCGGAGGTGGGCCTGGGCAGCTCGCGGGTGCAGATTTTAAGCTTTTATTCAAGGTGGAGCTGATTCACAGTGTTGTGTTAGCTTCTGCTGCACAGCAAAGTGATCCGTTCCACGTATGTCCACGCTTTTTAGGTTCTTTCCCATATAGGTCATTACAGAGTACTGAGTAGAGTTGCCCATGCGATACAGGAGGGCCTTATTGTTCTTTAGTCACTGAGTCGTCTCCAACTGTTTGCAACCCCCTGGACTCTCCCAGAG
>SJYW01003405.1:87247-115813 GCA_006410735.1 Raphicerus campestris | reverse complement strand
GAGGGTGAGATGGTTGGATGGCATCACTGACTCAATGGACATGAATTTCCTTTTCAGAAAAACATAGCTATTATCTACATAAAAATATCTAGAGGTTATAAATGCAGATATACACATAACCACGTTTGTTTCCTCATGCATTCTCCCTATTTACAGAGAGAGAGAGAGAGAGAGAGAGCATATGATAAAGCAAGCGAGGTAATTTGTTAAAGAAATCAGCAAATTGTACAACTGTTCTTTCTACTATTCTTATTCTTGCAACTTTTCTTAGGTTTGATATTATTTTTAAATAAAAAATTGAAAGGATAGTCTGAAAAACCTTTTCAGGTTTTGCCTGATGACCCATTTTCTATTCTTGACTGATGGGCCAAAAATATAGTCTTTGGACATCAAAATACTTCCATTTGAATCCCCGCATTCTTGCTTGCCTTGCCCTCTGGTAAATTAGCAACCATGCTCTATTTCTCAGTTTCCTCATCTGCAAAGTGGGCATAATGATGCTGCTCATGAACAGTTCAGACACGTGTTAGATGAGGATAGAAGTATTGAAAAGTAGGNATCCCCGCATTCTTGCTTGCCTTGCCCTCTGGTAAATTAGCAACCATGCTCTATTTCTCAGTTTCCTCATCTGCAAAGTGGGCATAATGATGCTGCTCATGAACAGTTCAGACACGTGTTAGATGAGGATAGAAGTATTGAAAAGTAGGAGAAAAAGGAAAGATGATTAAATAAATGACAGGACAATTAATATTCCGTAAAGAAAAAAACTAAAATTAGCCCTTACACAAAAAGAAATTTCAAATAAATTCAAGACCTAGTCATGAAAAATTCAACCACTTTAAAGTTTAAAAAAAAGGTTTCTTAGATGGGACAGAAAAACAAAAGCATACAAAAAGGAAAAGACATAAATGTGACTGTATCACATCTAGAGACTTCTGCAAAGAATGCCACAAATGTAAAAGAAAAGCAGTAATACAAGAAAAGTAATAGTAAGAGAAAATATTTGCAATGCATGGCATAAACAAAAAATATCCAGAAAAAAATTAATAAAAAACCAGTAACCAAGTAAAACTAGAAAGAAGTTTAGAGAAAAAGAAGCCTGTCTGATAAATACATGGAAAATGGTTCTTTACACTAGCAATCAGAAACATATAACCTAAACCCTTGTAGGTAATATTTCACAACTCTGGCAAAAAGAATTTAGAAATGTGACAATATCAAGTTCTACTGAATCAGTAGCAGGATAGATAATCCAGACCTCACTGGTGGAGAGCAGCTCCGGTGAGAGGAGAATCACGCATACACATGGCAGGAAGTCCTCTCCAGGCGCCCTCTCAGGGCCACAGCCTCACAGGCCCCAGGGGACAGGCCCCAGAAGGCTCCCTGCAGCGCCAGCTGTCAGGAGGAGCGTCAGCAACAACCCGAATTGGGTCCGTCCTGGAACGGACAACGCAATTACTGTGTGGTGTCTCAACAGACTCGTGCAGAGAGTTGAGGTGAAGACACCTGGTTCTTGGGTTCAGCGCGGGCAGATGACACCGACGTTACCCACGCTGCGGGGTGCTCAGGTCAACATCCAACACCCCGAAGACAACACGGGAAGGAAGCGTGGTCACAGCAGGCGCCGCCGCCTCCGGAGAGAGAGGGAGGCACACAGGACAGGGGAAGGGAGACGGAGGGTTCAGCTTCCTCTCTGAAGCCCGCCTCTCTGATGGATGGGTTCATTTATCCATCTCCTTTCAAACACGGATATCTTAAAAATTTTGGGGGGGAAATGTGTTAATTTAGGGTGTTGTGACCATGAAAATTTGTCATCTTGATCTAAGTTTTAGAAATAGTTTCAAAATATTTGAGGACTGGTTTTTCAAAAGCTCTCCAACTGCTCCATGTGTGGGAAACAGTGGACCTGGTCTCTCTTCCCTGCCCCAGGCAAGCCTGGATGTCCCCGAGGTGACAAGGTGGAGAGGCCACTCTGCCTCTCTGCGTCCCTGAAAGCCTTCTCGAGTGCGGTTCTCACATATACCCTGGGATGACCAGCCCGGTCACCTGCCTTCACAAGCCCTCTGTTCATGGGTCACACTAGATAATCCTTAGCTCACTTTCACCAGTCCATAAAGGGAAAGTGCGGTTTGTCTTATAATTTTCAATAGGGTGGTAGTTATTTTTCTCTTCATATAAATATATTTATTGGAGTGAAGAATGTATATAAACACTATGAAATTTTCCAACACACACACTAAAAGATGACCTATAACCCTAAAAAGAGTTGAAGGATGCTTTTAACCGTTTGCTATATTTCCTTTCCGTCAATTTTTGGAAAGGGAAGAAAACGTGCAAAATACGACGGCATAACTAAAACTCTGTAACCATGGCTTTGTCTCTCCTCTTCTACCCAGATCAGTTCTGAGAAAGTTAAGTCTTTCACTGAAACATACTGGATTCATCGGAAATTTTAGGGCATAATTGATTTAGCCGGATTCCGACTGATAATCATTACTTTTTGGTTTTCGCTGTGATCAGCAGTGCTGAATAGCATCCTGCTAAATATTTTACAGAGCTTTTACCCTATTAGGGTATTAGGATGAGCTCCTAGAAGTGGAATTTTGGAGTAGAAGGCTGCGAACAGCTTACATTTTGCTACAAATTACCAAATTGTGATTACAGAATCTGGTACTCATAATGAATGGTCCCCTCACCTTAGATACTGGCTACATGCTTTAAATATGATAACAGATTGAATTCTCTCAACCTGTGGGGTCAGTACTATCTTCATCCCCAAGTTACAGATGAGAAATCTGAGCACAGTGAGGATGAATATCCTACCCATGCTCTCTGGGCTCGTAAAGAGCAGAGCAAGGATTCACGGGCAGTGTGTTTAGAGCTGGACGCACAAGGCTAATCACTGCTGTCTCTACAAGCAGTGTTTCAAAGCCCTAAGTATCACAACACAAACCTCATCCAGAAAACTCAGATAATAGGGGGACTAATTTCAGAGTTGTCACGGGGACAGAAGGAGCTAATGTAAAGTATTGAGCAGAATATATATGACTATGCAGCTTATCAGACGCACTCCAAAATGTTTGACGTTATTATTTCTTCTGTTACTTGTGAGCGTGAGCATTTTAAAGGTTTATTCTGCTTGGCATTCTTCAGTGAATTGCCTGTTCCTATAATTTGCACCTTTTTTTCACGAGGCTCCTTAAGTTTAACTTTTTCCTCCCGGGCTTGTGTATCTACATAAGTCAAAAGCAGAAACGAGGGTTAACACTGGGACCACCTTCTGTCACTCTTCCCAGGCACACCTCCCATGGTCTGCCCTGTGCATCCTTAGTTCCGGCTGCCTGGGTTTCACCATCCTTTCATTGCCGCTGACACTTGTTTCACACGCCATTTCCACGTGTAAACCGGCAGAGGCCGAGGCTGCTGTCTGTCTGACGTGCTAACTCCTGGAGGTCAAGGACTTTATTCTCTCCTGGGCTTAGTGCAGGCTGTAGACAAAGTCCTGCCCGTGAGAATAATTTAGCCCGCGTCCAGGATACAGGCTGTTTCTCGAGGGACAGAACATTAAATCAAGACAGACTGCTCGCCTCTGAGGCTTGACTCAGTGCAAGCTTTGGCAAAGAGCTTCTTTATATAGATGACAGACATCCATTGCCTTTCTAAGAAATAACAGTTGACGTTAAAGAGGATTTTGCAAAAAGTCTCAAGACTCTTTCCTTTTCTGTTATCTTGCATCTTTCTAACCATCACCCTGTCTTGATCACTGTCTCTTTTGGGTTTTTCTCCCTCTGTATCATCTCCCTCTTTTTCTGTTAGTCTCTGCCTCTCTCCCTTTTCCTCTTTTGATCACAGGATTAAAAACGACTTTAGAAAACAAATATCTCTGAGTAAATAAGAGCATGCTTTATTGCATAATGACTGATTCACCACTAACAATAGAAAAGCATCTACATATCTGTATTTTCTCATTTTATGTAATTATTTTCATTTGACTTAATTAAATTTAACTTAATTTTCACACAGTCCTAGAAGGTAAACATTATTATCCTCCCTTTTATTGGCTCAGAAACTGAGGCTCTAAGGAGCTCTGTTTTGTCGGCAATGGAGCCACAGATTAAAGCTGGATTTGTCTAGGTCCCAACCCCACTCCAGGACTCTCGCCTGGAAAATCCCAGGGACCGAGGAGCCTGGTGGGCTGCAGTCCACGGGGTCGCTAAGAGTCAGACACAACTGAGCGACTTCACTTTCACTTTGCAGTTTCATGCATTGGAGAAGGAAATGGCAACCCACTCCAGTGTTCTTGCCTGGAGAATCCCAGGGATAAGGGAGCCTGGTGGGCTGCTGTCTATGGGGTCGCATAGAGTCGGACACGACTGAAGCGACTTAGCAGCAGCAGCAGCAGCAGCAGCCCCAAAGCTTTTTCTGCCACAGGAAACTTCTTGTCCCCTGCACTCCCAGAAGCATTTGTCAGCTGCAGCTGGAGTGAAACAGACCAAAAGCTTTTCTCGCTGTCCCATCAAAGTGAGAAAAGCCATCTGTCCAAAGGGACACATGCGTTATTGAGGGACTGAGCCCCAGTGGGCTAGCAAGCCCCAGTTTCTGACTCACTGAAGCGCCCCCGCCCCAGCCAAGAAGGGGCGACGTGAGCCCCCTTTCCACACACCACTTACCAAGGAGAAGGAGGAGGAAGGTCAGCGTTCTGGCCGCAGAGCACATGTTGGCGTTCTGCTCAGGGCTTCCGAAAGGGCAGAGAAGGGGGACTATGTGACCGAAGCTCTAGGGGATGGGAGCCCAGTCCCACGTGACAGATGGGGAAGGAAGCTGCCGCCACAGCCCAGCACTGCTCAGTCCCCCCTCAGCCCCGTCATCCCCACACGTGCAGGCCGCCAAAAGGAGCTGGTCCACAATGAGGGCATCTAGGGTAGGAGTGGGGCACCAGGGGAACAGTACTGATCGTTACCCGGTGTTATCTCCTACGATATTCCCCACACAAGTGTGACTACGTGCAGATTCTTCCCCAGAGACCCCAGCTGGCGTCTCAGAGAGGGATGTGGGCAAAGCTGGGCTGCCTGGAGGTGCAACTCCTGCAGTAGCCCCCAGCCCTCCAGCCTTGAGGCAGAGGCAGGAAGTACCCCCAAGCCCACAGCATGGCCAGTCACTGTTTTAGGACCACAGACTCCTTTAGGTTCCAGCGGCCTATGGATTTCTCCCCAGAATAACATTCTTAAGTGCCCCAAATAAGGTACTTAGGGATCCTTTCCCAGGTGGAGCTAGTGGTAAAGAACCTGCCTGCCAGTGCAGGAGACAAAAGCGACACGGGTTCAATCCTTGGGTCAGAAGATCCCCTGGAGAGACATGGCAGCCTGCTCCAGCATCTCGCCTGGAGAATCCCACGGACAGGGGAGCCTGGCAGGCTGCCGTCCATGAGGTCGCAAAGAGTCCGATGCGACTGAGTGATCAGCACATGACTTAGCCCATGCACACACACACAAGGATTATAAAAGAAATCATTATTTTGAAATAAATTATCCAAATATCTAGAAAACAGACTTGTGATACAGAAATATATGCACTACTTTACCCACACAGTGAATAACAAGGAGTAGCATCAAGTGAAATAACTACCACCATCTTGAGGCCATGATGTTGAGAGATGTCTCTAACAACTGAAATACAGATGGACATANACACACACACACACACACATACATGTACATTTGTGCCTTAACTTACACGTGGCTTAATTTCTTCCCCTATCTCTGCATGGCTGTATACAATTCTGTTACTGATCCAAGAATAATATTGCAATTCTAAATTTTCTCAAATATGGCCAGGTCATCATAAAAGGGATTAAGTCCGTTAAGGTACTAATGCAAAATTCATTATTAAAGTAATCAATCTTGAAAAAATAAAATTACCAAAACCGAAAAGGAATTTTCATTCTCAAATTGTTTCCAGTGCTTCAGGGAAGCTAAGGAGCTGGATATCTACCAGTGAGACTTTGAAGAAGCCATGGACACCATAAACCCCTCTTTGGCTCAGGGGCTCCTGGTCAAAGAAACATAGGCATGGCTTGCTAAGAGCCCACTTCAAAGGGACTTCTAGGGACAGAGCCTCTTTCTCAGGGTGGGCTTTCAATTTTACCCATGCTTAGCCATCTGCATGCTGTATGACAATTAGGAAACAATGGTGTATGCAGCATTTCCCTCACTATCAAAAAGAAGAACTTCATTCTCAGCTGCATCTTTTAGAAGGTTGCAAAAGTTGGCATTTATCAAATTTGAAGAGTGGTAAAAACACAAACAACCCAGATGCCTGTTTCTTAACTTTAATCTTGAGTAAAAGACTGTCGNTGCTTAGCCATCTGCATGCTGTATGACAATTAGGAAACAATGGTGTATGCAGCATTTCCCTCACTATCAAAAAAAAGAACTTCATTCTCAGCCGCATCTTTTAGAAGGTTGCAAAAGTTGGCATTTATCAAATTTGAAGACTGGTAAAAACACAAACAACCCAGATGCCTGTTTCTTAACTTTAATCTTGAGTAAAAGACTGTCGGCTATCTGAACATCTTCGGTGATGCAAGAAGCTTAGAGAACACTAGCAAGCATCAGAAGTCTCCCATTCCACCTTATTTTCTCAGAAGGAATTAAAATCATTCCTGGCTTCTCTGCCTAGGAAGTGAGCCTTGAGTTATATACAAATTCTCAATTTGCAGCTAAGATTCTGCCCTGGAATCACAAGAAATTAGCATAAACACCAATTTCTTTGGTGTTAAAAGATATCATCATATAAATAAATATTTTTAAAATGCAATATCTCCTTCCTTACACAAACTCAAAGATCTAACTCCATGGGTAATATTCCTGCTAAGATACTGCTTACTAAACAGTATGACTTGAGATGGGGAAAAAGGCACAGATATTGGAGAGAGAAACAGTGCTGGAGATGAGCCATGCTTTTTAAAAATTCTGTTCGTTCTATATATTTCTATATGCACATTTTCTGTATGCATATTGAACTTCAATAAAAATTTAAATATGTAAGTAGGGATAACTATAAGATAAACATGAACATTAAATTTTTTAAAATTCTGCAATATGTTGTCTATTTGTTGCTAAATAAAGATCTATTTTAGAAAGAAATTCACGAAAAGTTGAAAAATAAAAAGAAAAAATTTAGCAGAAAAACACAAAACATAGGGCAGTGATTTTAACATTGAAAAAAGCAGAATTTAAGGTGCAAAATCACATAGGTGAAAAGATGGATATTACACATAATGGTAAAAATGATGAAAGAAAGTAAAATAATCGTGCATATGCAGGCGCCTAAAAATACAGTCTCAAAACACACACAGGAACAGTTGAAAGAGTTGCAGAGAGAAATAAGCAGCTATACCTGGAGAACTTCATGTATCTATTTCAGAAACTGAGAGGTCAAACAGACAAAAAAAAGCAAGAAGCAGTTTGAATAAAGCAAGTTCACACTAACGCCTTTACACTCAAAAAAGAAAGAATACAAATTTTGTAGCACATTTCATCTTACATCATATTGGCAAGATGTTAATCATGATCGGACTTAAATGCAAAAAGACTGGAAATAAAGCATCTCATCTATGAACCCTGCATAAAATTTAGGGGTTTGTTACTAAGGTAGGAAGGGGGAAAACCTGAAACACCGACCCTTTGCAAACGCTGATACAATAGGCCTCTCGCAAGACAGCAGAGGGGAGAGAGCGAGAACGTAAAAGTAAATAGGATACTCAACAAGGAGTCACACAGGACTGCGCAACTGAGCGGAACTGATTGCATAATTGAGAGGTTTTAAAAATTTTATAGAGATCTACAAAAGCAAGTTAAAAACCTCAAAGAATGGACAAAAACTGGTAAAAATATAAAATGCCAAAATTAACATAAGAAAAGCACAGACAAATTAAAGGTATCATAGCCATCCAGCAAACTGAGACGCTGATCAGAGACACCCCACATTTACAGAACCCATGTTTACATGTGCTTATGAGCTCTGCCAAATTCTACAGGAACAAATAATTCTTATACAAACTTTCACAGAAATATGTTGACTAAAATCTGTCCTACTCGTTTTAATAAAAGTTCATATTAATGATGCTAAAATCAGATGAGGACAGTATTAAAACAAATATTCACATATGAATACAGATAAAATATTTTTGTAAAGTATTAACAAATCAACTACTTACTTTTAAACTAATGAATTTGAGTTAGTTCTCAATAAATTGTAATGAAATAGAGTTTACTCAAAGAATTCAAGAATGACTTAAAACCAGAAAAATCCATCAATTTAATTCATTATATTTATTTTTCTTGTTTGTTTTTTCTTTCCAGTGTGTTTTATATTTTCATATGCCTGGCTGTATTATTGAATCCCTGATATTACATATGAACATTAGAGAAAAAATTAATTTTAAGTTTAGGATGATATTACATTCCTTCAAGTAGATTTGTATTTCTTTTGACAGTATCCTATGCTTCACTAGCAAAAATTGCAACATTGAATGCCAGAGACTAGCATGAATGAAAGCTGGACTTTCCTCCTTTTGAGGAACAGTTTATTTCTGGTCCACTGTCTCTACTAGGAATTATCCCTTTAGCATCCAGACCCAAAGCTAGGAGGGCTTCCAAGGGTCCTCTTTCTTAGTGGGTTCTGGTTTTTACCCCCTCAAAGTTATTGACAGCTCTCCTCCCTTCTCAGCCTCCCAGTCACCTCTTCTGGATTTGAAAGATGCCTCCAGGAGAAAAAATTGTCAAGTTCCACGCACGTTTGGAGCTTCTTCTCCCAGATCTTGTTCTCATACTCCGTTGTCTGTTAGCTCTCTGACGACTTTAAACAGATGTTTTAAAACTTATTTTTTTGTCCAGCATTTCCAGTCATTCTTAATAAGAGGAAAGATCTGAATTACTTAGTCTATATTCCCAGAAATCCAAGTCCATCGTAGCCCAACTTGTCGCAACACAAGATAATACTTGTATCTATGGAGGCACCTTCAAAACTCCCTATTCACAGAAATTAAAAAAAAAAAACAAAATCCTGAGCAGATGCATTCCTGGAAATTGCTAATCAGCTGCTAAAGACTCAGAAGCATCTGGTTAATGATATTAGCCTGAATGGATCACATTTCTGAGCCCTTTTAAAACGGAAATCCAGGCCACCATCCCTAAGCAAACTTCTGGTAGCAAGGTCTTCACTTACCTGCAGAAAAATAAGCTAAAGATTCTCAAAGCCAAACCTAACTTGAAAGAACACTCTACACCCTGGGCTCGTCTTCTAAAGCTTTGCGATCTTTCTGCTCCCAAGAGATCCCAGACTCTGAGCATCTTCTCCTGTAGACAGAATCTGGTGTCATACATTACTCACCCAATCCCAGCCTTTCTTGCGTAAGGAAATCTCAGTCCATTTCTCTTCTGGACTCCCTCCCCACCTATCTGTTGCTGTTCAGGATATATACATTTAATTAATTCAGCTTTACCTCCAACCTGTACATAGTGAGAGAAGTGTCAGATTTATATGGTGGATAAATAAATAACAAGGGTTTTCCCAGGAGACTCCATCCTGGGGAAAGAGGGTAACTGTAATTTTCAGCTGTGAGTAATTGTACATAATATAATCCTAAATGATTTTTCTTCTGTAATTTCATTAGAGTTTAGAAATTTAATTAGATTTCGAATCACTCTGAAATAAAGTAGCAGAACACCGAGAGGCTGAGAGCGGTGGTTATTTTGTCCTCAGAGGCCACATTCTTGGTCTCAAATTGGCGTGTCTTCATTAGGAGGAAGTTTGCAGAACTTCTTGATATATTATTGTCTTTCAGAATGGACTCCGAATAGGTCTTTGGAGAGCATTACAAGAGTACACAATTACTGTGTACGCTCTTCTTGAGGTTTAAGATCATCTGCCTTGCATATACTTAATAAAACTATGTCTCTAAAGTTGTTTAAGAAACTGTGGAGATAGGAAAGATGTTCCTTGAATGCCCCAATGCTGTTCCTGGATTATTAGCAACTACCTGTGCATGATGATGCAGTGAGGGGCTGTTTGCTTAACTTTAATGATTATGTAAGGTTTATGGGTATTTTTATTGCTACAACATATGAGCTGCCATGGTGGCTGTAATTAGAGGCAAGCTAAAGTGTGGCTGTTACTGTCCTCTGGGACTGAGAAGAAACTACTTCCTTCTTATCAACTTTACCTCTGTGCAAGAGTCGGGCAAAAAAAGAGGGGCATCGAACTAAACGAACAGTTCTTACCTCAAAGCAGGTTGTGACACAGAAAAATTGAAGAGAACATTAAAACTCCAGGCCAGCAGCTTGCACCTAACGAAGCTGCAAGGAAACAGCCTTCTTTTCCCCAGAATACACTAATTTGTTTAATTCTCTGAAAGGCCATTGCCCACATCTTCTCCCAAGGGCATCTGGGAAGCATGCTGATGGTGGAATTGCTCCAAGGGGCTTCTGTGCAACCCTGCTACGCTGCTGCAGCCTCCACGCGAATATCTTGTCTGCACTCCAGGCTGGGGATTAAGAAACTCAAGATGGCCTAAGACATATGGAGAAAACAGCTCAGAGGCTCTGGGAGCCCATGAAAGGGTCCCTGGGATGCAGAGAAAAAAAATCAGAAGCCCCAAGGAAATAAAACAAATTAGGCAATTTGACTACCTGGTCAATCTGAAGAAGGTACGATGGTTTGGGTTAGAAGCTGAAAGCACGTTATGAACTCGAGAGTTGAGAGTTATGTGATACGAATACAAGGGTCCTTCAAGAGGCGCTGGGAAGGAGGTGGGAGGAGAGGGAACAAGGGGAAAGCAGGAGCCTGGGAGGAGCTCAGTGGGTGTGGTGGGATCGAGACCACGGACGGCTGCACAGGAGCGGCCTAGCTCTGTGCTGGACTCTGGGCAGCCGCAGACAGCAAACATGGCGCCTGGCTGCTGCTGCTCCATCTGCCCTCCGTCTAGACCGTGTTCTCTGAGCAACAGGGATGTCAGACTCATTTCTGTTTGCACTACACACACAGAATATCCTGTTCTACAGCAGGGGCTCAGTGAATACTGAATAAGTGAATGGGGTCAGAAAGTAACAAAGAGAAGACCAAGCCTCTGCTGTAAGGGGCGCCCGATGGCAACGTCATGGTTGCCCAGGGATGGCAACCAACTAAAAAGGGCCTCCTCAAGAAGGTCAGTTGGTGATTTTCAACAAAAGCTTCCAAAATGACTGTGTTCTTTGCTGTGCGAACTGTACTGGGGATCTTTTCCAAAGAAATAATCTCAAAGATGGAAAATAGCCCAATGCACAAAATATACCTTTAATAGTGAAAAATTGGAAATAAACCAAATGTTCAAAGAGGAACACACCGGATCAGGAGGCACAAACGTTAGACAGGCTAGAGTACAGTTAATAACAGTAAGCTTGACAAAAGGCTAGGAGAAAACAGTATACAAAACCTGTTTACACGGGATGGTCGCAAAAATTCATGGGAAAGATGATGATAAGAAGCAGCAAGAGGACAAAAAATGGCTTTGTTTGGGTTATTAACCTGTGGGAAAGTCAGTGTCTCCTCCACCCAACTCTTCTGTGTTTTCCAGACTGCTCCTGACGTCACAGTAGCGGCCTCACTCCTAAAAGGACCCTCAGTCCAGCTCACTCCTAAAAGGGCCCTCAGCCAATCCACCTTCTTGCTCTTGTTGTTTGTGGCTCAGCCATGTCTGACTCTTTGCGACCCCAAGGACTGTAGCCCTCCAGGCTCCTCTGTCCATAGGATTTCCCAGGCAAGAATACTGGAGTGGGTTGCCATTGACTTCTCCAGGGGATCTTCCCAACCCAGGGGCTGAACCCCCATCTCCTACATGGGCAGGCAGATTCTTTATCTTCCTCGGTCACCAGCAAATGCCTGCCCATCGCGGCCAGACTGGCAAGCGGGCTTTGTGGTGAGATTTCCTCAGGAGGTTTTTCTAGTAAGAGTTTCATGGGAGAATCACTTCCTGCGTTCAACCAACCCCGTGGTGACTTCTGCTCACAAAACCTAAATCCAACCTTGTTGAAAAGGCACGCTAACCTAAGTCATGGAACTGAGCCATGTTTTATGCACTTTTCCTTTGCTTTCAAGATTTCATTCCATTTTATTTTATGCAAGTCACTAAAGCGCCATTTGTGTCAAGATTCCGCGTTGGGTCTCAATTGGGACAAATATCTACCGTTTCGCGACAGCCTTCTGTCATTTCCACTGGAATTTGGTGTTCTCATCACATCCTGTTCTGAGCTTTGCCTGCTGCGGAGCAGTCAGGAAGAGCTTTCTCCAGGGTCAGACATCATCTCTCGTGCAGCTTCTGTGGTTCTAGGGATGGCGCCATCCTCTCCTCTCCTCAGAGGTCCATCCCGCTGATTACCTGAGCTCTCAGCCACCCCTCGTATCCTCGGTTTGTTCTCTCTGGAAAGAGCCGAGATGCAGGCGCAGGGAGCGCCAGGGGAGGCCATGCCAGGAACGAGGCTGTGAGTCAACTGTGCTCACTAATTAAAGCTGGGAGCTGGGGGGATATGAGGAAAATATGCGGAGCCCATGATCAAAACCAGACAGGCAGGAAGATGTGAGCCGTACTGGGCTGGAGAAACAGTTCTCTGATTAAGAATGAACAACAATGACAGAGAGAACTGAGCCGTGTCCTAGCATCTGGGGCTGAGATCCTAGGGCTCCAGGCCATTCTTGAGCCCCAAACAGGAATTCTGAGCTTCGGAGCAGCAAGCGCTGACTGCCCATCACTGACTATGTCTAGAAGCAGGGCTCGCATGGGAGCAGGATGAGCTGTGGTCCCACAAGGCTGTCATAGAGCAGTGCAAGCCCAAGAAAGAAGCAGGGCCATGCATGGTTAGGAACCCATCCTGGACCCAGATGGTCTGAGTCCCAGGATCCAAGTCCCTAGTTATGTACAGTGTCATCTCAGCAAGCCACACGACCTCTCTGGGCCGCAGATTCTTCGTCTGTCAGGTCAGGATGATGCTCAGAGCAAGGCTGCCTGGCATTGTGTGAGCTGATGCCCTAAGGTGGCAAGGAACACCTGCCACACCGAAGTGCCCTCACTGACCCAGCACAGGGTCTGCACACCGCAGGAAGGCCTCACACTGATCCCCCTTGCCCCAACCACGGTCCTCACCAACGTCCTGGCTGCCTCAGAAGCAGAATGCATCTGTGCTTCTGTGCTCCTTGGGCCACCCAGAAGGGTCTGGCCCCGAATCCACCTGTGCCTGGGTTAGGCCCACTCCTGTGCTCCCCCTTCCTCAAGCTGGGCAGCTCCCTGGCCTGACCCTCATCTCACCTCCACCTCCAGCCCTCAATGGCCAGAAAAGGGGGTTCATGGACACTCTGCACCAGAGCCAGCTCAGCCAATTGCTGGTGACAAAGACCCCTCAAGGGATATCTCCTCCACATCCTCCCTGCCTTCCTCACCTCTCATCCCAGGGGTCGTGCAGTCACAGCAGCATAAGAAGCTGGCAGTTGGCTCCTCTTGGCCACTGGTCACCCCCAGGCCACACAGGCACAGAGTTCCTCCTTGGCCCTTCCTCTCCCGCCTCCTGAGAGCTGAAGACAGCCTCCATCATTGCTCCTGGCGTCAGCACGGGGCACACGCATGCCCTCCACCATGTTTCGTAGGGTGGGGAAGTGGGATCCCAGGATAAGAGAGAGCCGTGGCTAGAGTCCAGGCGTGGTTAGCATCTCATGATGAGCCAGTTGTGTGAAGGGTCAGGGGACGGGCAGGGGAGAGGGGAGGAAGAGCTGCTGAGCTATTGCATGCGCCCCAGTCTACAGAAGATGCCACCAGCCCTTGCTCCACACTGACCTGGCCATGCCCACTTTCAGACACAGCAGGTGGGCGTTCCAAGCACGCGTGCCTTGGGTCTCTTTGCCTCTGCTTCTGAGCTTTCTTTGTAGATGTGGCATCCATTTACCTCATAAGCAGTCTGGAAATGGGGAGGTAACTACTTTCTGGGCAACTCAAATGATGAGGGACAGGAACACACATCCTCCAGCCTCTTGAGTTTTAAACAGACAATTCTGACTGGCAATGCTTCACGGAGATTCCTGCAGAGGTCAGCCTCTGCCGAACACATAGAAGTCACCGTACTGTACACGTTTTATGAGTTTTTTCCCAGTCTCATCTTCCTTCCTCCTTCTTCCCTGCTCCCGGACCTCACCTCCCAGAAGAGTTCCTTGCACCGAAGGATTTGTGTGAGATTCATCTTGAGAGGGAAACACAAACAAAAGCCATTCAAACAACANCCCAGGGATGGCAACCAACTAAAAAGGGCCTCCTCAAGAAGGTCAGTTGGTGATTTTCAACAAAAGCTTCCAAAATGACTGTGTTCTTTGCTGTGCGAACTGTACTGGGGATCTTTTCCAAAGAAATAATCTCAAAGATGGAAAATAGCCCAATGCACAAAATATACCTTTAATAGTGAAAAATTGGAAATAAACCAAATGTTCAAAGAGGAACGCACCGGATCAGGAGGCACAAACGTTAGACAGGCTAGAGTACAGTTAATAACAGTAAGCTTGACAAAAGGCTAGGAGAAAACAGTATACAAAACCTGTTTACACGGGATGGTCGCAAAAATTCATGGGAAAGATGATGATAAGAAGCAGCAAGAGGACAAAAAATGGCTTTGTTTGGGTTATTAACCTGTGGGAAAGTCAGTGTCTCCTCCACCCAACTCTTCTGTGTTTTCCAGACTGCTCCTGACGTCACAGTAGCGGCCTCACTCCTAAAAGGACCCTCAGTCCAGCTCACTCCTAAAAGGGCCCTCAGCCAATCCACCTTCTTGCTCTTGTTGTTTGTGGCTCAGCCATGTCTGACTCTTTGCGACCCCAAGGACTGTAGCCCTCCAGGCTCCTCTGTCCATAGGATTTCCCAGGCAAGAATACTGGAGTGGGTTGCCATTGACTTCTCCAGGGGATCTTCCCAACCCAGGGGCTGAACCCCCATCTCCTACATGGGCAGGCAGATTCTTTATCTTCCTCGGTCACCAGCAAATGCCTGCCCATCGCGGCCAGACTGGCAAGCGGGCTTTGTGGTGAGATTTCCTCAGGAGGTTTTTCTAGTAAGAGTTTCATGGGAGAATCACTTCCTGCGTTCAACCAACCCCGTGGTGACTTCTGCTCACAAAACCTAAATCCAACCTTGTTGAAAAGGCACGCTAACCTAAGTCATGGAACTGAGCCATGTTTTATGCACTTTTCCTTTGCTTTCAAGATTTCATTCCATTTTATTTTATGCAAGTCACTAAAGCGCCATTTGTGTCAAGATTCCGCGTTGGGTCTCAATTGGGACAAATATCTACCGTTTCGCGACAGCCTTCTGTCATTTCCACTGGAATTTGGTGTTCTCATCACATCCTGTTCTGAGCTTTGCCTGCTGCGGAGCAGTCAGGAAGAGCTTTCTCCAGGGTCAGACATCATCTCTCGTGCAGCTTCTGTGGTTCTAGGGATGGCGCCATCCTCTCCTCTCCTCAGAGGTCCATCCCGCTGATTACCTGAGCTCTCAGCCACCCCTCGTATCCTCGGTTTGTTCTCTCTGGAAAGAGCCGAGATGCAGGCGCAGGGAGCGCCAGGGGAGGCCATGCCAGGAACGAGGCTGTGAGTCAACTGTGCTCGCTAATTAAAGCTGGGAGCTGGGGGGATATGAGGAAAATATGCGGAGCCCATGATCAAAACCAGACAGGCAGGAAGATGTGAGCCGTACTGGGCTGGAGAAACAGTTCTCTGATTAAGAATGAACAACAATGACAGAGAGAACTGAGCCGTGTCCTAGCATCTGGGGCTGAGATCCTAGGGCTCCAGGCCATTCTTGAGCCCCAAACAGGAATTCTGAGCTTCGGAGCAGCAAGCGCTGACTGCCCATCACTGACTATGTCTAGAAGCAGGGCTCGCATGGAAGCAGGATGAGCTGTGGTCCCACAAGGCTGTCATAGAGCAGTGCAAGCCCAAGAAATAAGCAGGGCCATGCATGGTTAGGAACCCATCCTGGACCCAGATGGTCTGAGTCCCAGGATCCACGTCCCTAGTTATGTACAGTGTCATCTCAGCAAGCCACACGACCTCTCTGGGCTGCAGATTCTTCGTCTGTCAGGTCAGGATGATGCTCAGAGCAAGGCTGCCTGGCATTGTGTGAGCTGATGCCCTAAGGTGGCAAGGAACACCTGCCACACCGAAGTGCCCTCACTGACCCAGCACAGGGTCTGCACACCGCAGGAAGGCCTCACACTGATCCCCCTTGCCCCAACCACGGTCCTCACCAACGTCCTGGCTGCCTCAGAAGCAGAATGCATCTGTGCTTCTGTGCTCCTTGGGCCACCCAGAAGGGTCTGGCCCCGAATCCACCTGTGCCTGGGTTAGGCCCACTCCTGTGCTCCCCCTTCCTCAAGCTGGGCAGCTCCCTGGCCTGACCCTCATCTCACCTCCACCTCCAGCCCTCAATGGCCAGAAAAGGGGGTTCATGGACACTCTGCACCAGAGCCAGCTCAGCCAATTGCTGGTGACAAAGACCCCCCAAGGGATATCTCCTCCACATCCTCCCTGCCTTCCTCACCTCTCATCCCAGGGGTCGTGCAGTCACAGCAGCATAAGAAGCTGGCAGTTGGCTCCTCTTGGCCACTGGTCACCCCCAGGCCACACAGGCACAGAGTTCCTCCTTGGCCCTTCCTCTCCCGCCTCCTGAGAGCTGAAGACAGCCTCCATCATTGCTCCTGGCGTCAGCACGGGGCACACGCATGCCCTCCACCATGTTTCGTAGGGTGGGGAAGTGGGATCCCAGGATAAGAGAGAGCCGTGGCTAGAGTCCAGGCGTGGTTAGCATCTCATGATGAGCCAGTTGTGTGAAGGGTCAGGGGACGGGCAGGGGAGAGGGGAGGAAGAGCTGCTGAGCTATTGCATGCGCCCCAGTCTACAGAAGATGCCACCAGCCCTTGCTCCACACTGACCTGGCCATGCCCACTTTCAGACACAGCAGGTGGGCGTTCCAAGCACGCGTGCCTTGGGTCTCTTTGCCTCTGCTTCTGAGCTTTCTTTGTAGATGTGGCATCCATTTACCTCATAAGCAGTCTGGAAATGGGGAGGTAACTACTTTCTGGGCAACTCAAATGATGAGGGACAGGAACACACATCCTCCAGCCTCTTGAGTTTTAAACAGACAATTCTGACTGGCAATGCTTCACGGAGATTCCTGCAGAGGTCAGCCTCTGCCGAACACATAGAAGTCACCGTACTGTACACGTTTTATGAGTTTTTTCCCAGTCTCATCTTCCTTCCTCCTTCTTCCCTGCTCCCGGACCTCACCTCCCAGAAGAGTTCCTTGCACCGAAGGATTTGTGTGAGATTCATCTTGAGAGGGAAACACAAACAAAAGCCATTCAAACAACAGAATAAAAAACTTTGTCATTTATATGCTTAGCTGTCTTCTGGCAAAGGTGAATGCCATTTAATAAAAGGCCACCTTGCTTGCTGAGCGCCCAAATGACTTGGATACAACTCCGGGGAGGAGGACTTGGAGTTCGTGTGTTTTCTAGCGCGGACAGGAGGAGGTGCAGCAGCAACAGAGAACTGAGAAGCCGGGGGGCCCTTGAGGGACGGGCCAACAGGCAGACTGAGTGCAAGGCGTTTGGAGAGAAACTTCCGAGAAAAGGAAACTCAGGACGTGACCTCAGTTTTTTGCAGGGTGGTGTTCTGTGTGAGTCTCCCCTGAGCTGTCTCAACAGTGTGTGTGTGAGTGGGTTGTCTGAAGCTCAGTTCAGGGATGGGTCTCACCCCTGCATCAGTGTTACACTTGGAAAGAATCCCACCCCCAGGAGATCAGGGTCTCCAGGCACAGTGGTCAAAAGGTGCAAGGCCTTGGGAAGGTGAATCAGGCACCGTGCAAGGCTTTCTTGGCATGTAGTGCTGGCGGACGAGGCATGTGGCCCAGAGCTTGAGGGGCAATGAACTCCGCTTCCCCACACAGCCCAGCTGAAGTCATTCCAACAGTGTGGGAGGCCCAAATGGAAGATATCAGGGTTGGTTGGAGAGAGCTGGGGGCTTTATCAAAGTTAATATAAAGGGGAACCAGAATCCAAACACAGGTCTCTCTAAAACCTGTGCCTTTTACAACACCTGATGAGACAAAGGAAAACCATCCTTGGTAAAGTCAGCGCAAGGGTTAACCTGAGGAGAGCGTCTGTTTCCTGGGTGTTCCCTGGCCCAGTGACCCTGAAGGCAGGGACAAACTCTCGCACATAATAAACACAATATGTGACAGCTATGCAGAGCTTCATTCCAGACCCTGCTCTAACGGCTTCTTTGGTACTAACTAATTTACTTTCTCAAGAGAGAAAAAACGCACACACACGCTACGCGTACTGCCTTTGCGTTAGACGTGCGGCTGCCCTGGCATGAAGCCTTATCGCTGTGTTGTATTTCCAAGCAAATTGTGGACTGCTAACAATTTGGCCACTTTGAGTGGCTCCTCGTGTTCCCTGAAATAGCTCTAGCTGCCTCCTCTATTAATTGCTGGAAGGGAAAATGAGAGCTGTAGTGTCTGGTAAATGCAGAAACGAAGCCAAATGGCTGTTGAGACTGTTCGCGTAGAGACAGTGGGCAGCTCACACCTCTGGTCCTGTGATCGCCTTCGGACAAAACAGAATTCTCCTTCCCCGGATGTGTGTCAGCAACAGGCTTGACAAGCTGGCTTAGTGGCCTGGCATTCCACCCAGGCTGCACCCCTGGGCTGGCAGGACAGACGGCACGCGGGACTTGGGTCACAGAGACCCTGAGGATGCTTCACCCTGAAACTTCGCCACTCGGCTTAGCTGTATGGCCATTGCCTGTCATTATGCCTGGCCACATGCCCCGATGGCAGCGAACCCTAAAGGGAGGGACAAGCTCTTGCACATGATAAGCACAGCAAGGCAGCTGCCGGGAAGGATCTGAGGCAATAAACACCCCACCCTCGCGCTCCTTCTGTGATGCCTCTGATCTCCTTCCAGAACACTTTCAGCTCTTACTTTATTGTGTGTCTCAGAAACCCAAAACAAACAAATATACAAACAAATAAGTCCGAACAGATCATACTGAGCCTGAATTTAGAAGGTTTCATTCATGAGCTTGAATGAGAATCTCCAAATACACAGAGCAAACACAGTTCCTTAATCGTCTCGGTTTCAGTCAGCCAAACCTTAACAAGTATTAACACCAGCATCAAGTGTCATACTAAAGATAAAAGAGCTGTTTTCAAGTATGTGGTCACACGGACCCTCAAATTTTCTCCTACAAGGCAGGGATCTGTGTGGCGGCTGTGACATGTCAGGATGCGTTGGAAAGTTGAGGCTAAGAGACAAAGGAACTTGCCCAGTGACACAGCTGACGTGCGGAGAGAGCTGGGACATAGCCTCAGGTCCTCTGGACTCTAGAGCCTCTTTGCCCTTCTCCAGGAGACCGCGAGTGTCTGAGGCCAGTGTTAAAACCCGCCATAGTCGCTGGGTCCCATCCTGTGCAGCAGGCGCCGTGCCCGGGCTGCGCGTTCATCTCCCCATTTAGCCCCCACGACATGTGTGATGAGCTCTAATGATCACCGTTTGCACACGGGGGACCAAGTCAGACACAGCTGGACAGTGGGGCCTGGATTTGAACCCGGTCTATGTGATACTATATGGGCTTCCCAGGTGGCGCCAGCGGTAAAGAACCCACCTGCCAGTGCAGGAGACGTAAGAGACGTGGGTTCAATCCCTGGATTGGGAAGATCCCCCGGATGGGGAAATGGCAACCGACTCCAGTATTCTTGCCTGGAGAATCCCATGCACAGAGGAGCCTGGCGGGCTCCAGTCCATAGGGTCGCAAAGGGCTGGACATGACTGAGCGACTTAGCATGCATGTAGCTTGTATGCTATAACCTATGCTAACAGTCATGCCATCGTCCTGCCCCATATACACAGCTCTGGAACCTGAAAAACAACAAATCTGGCTGCCTAGGAGTGAGAAAGGGTGTCAGGAATACAGAAGGACTGGTACACGGGACAGACTCTGGCCAATAAATTAAGGGATGAGTTCAGCCAGCCTGAGGAGGGATTGCAGCTCCACACNTGAGCAGGGGCTCAGTGACTGGCAACCACGAGACACCTCCTGAGTCCAAGCCTTTACAGGGACCCCAGTCCTCCTCCACTCCTGAGATTTCCCTAGGCTCATTCTTAGAAGCTCCTTTGCAGAGTGTTGAGGGTGAAGTGATTCGCATGCAAATACTTATTTTCAAGTAATACAGAGGGAATCTGTGTCTATACATGTACACATATCTCAGGGAATCTGAGACAGACGTGAACAACCCAGAAGCAGGAAGCAGGAGAACGCACAGCAGCAGCATCTGTGACTTCAGCCAGACCGCACTGCCCTCCCTGTGGGACCCGGCCTTTGCCCTTCTCCAGGTTCCTAGAACAAGCGTGGTTAGGCACAGTCAGCCAGNAGCATGTGCACACACGGCTGACTGGCACACACGTGGTGCCCAGGCACAGCCAGGACCCCCTGCTCCTCGCGGCAGGCGCAGGGTCACCTCCGTGCACAGCCCAGACCCTCCCCGAGGAGGCCCATCGCTGCCACCGACAGAGCTTCTCGCCATCTCCCACTGGGCCTCCCACCGGAGACTGGGAGAGGGTCAGCTCTGCAGCGACCCTTTCTCTTTATCAGCCCTGTATCTCCTGCCCTCTTGCTGACCAAGACACGTTCTTCCTGCTGACTGTGATGCGTTCGTGAAGATCCACTGATCTCTGCCCTTTCATTATATTCTATTTCTACCAACCCATGGGGCAGGCAAAACGCTTCCAAACATGTGTGCCTGTAGATGGAACTTCTTACAAGATTTGTTTCTGGGCATGTTTCTTAACCTAACAAGGCCACCCCCTTTCTTGGCTAGGACTGGACCTTGCCCTCTCAGTGACATTCTGCCTCCCACCTCTGGGCTGCAGAGGCAAGTTGGTGAGGCTGGGATCTGGCAGCCAGCAGCTCCAGTGTGGCCAGCTCCTACGGGCCAGTGAGATTACCAGCAGAGTCCCGTCACACTTTGCATGTCAGGGGACACATCTGGAGCCCACTTCACAGGCGAGTGAGCAGGGGCTCAGTGACTGGCAACCACGAGACACCTCCTGAGTCCAAGCCTTTACAGGGACCCCAGTCCTCCTCCACTCCTGAGATTTCCCTAGGCTCATTCTTAGAAGCTCCTTTGCAGAGTGTTGAGGGTGAAGTGATTCGCATGCAAATACTTATTTTCAAGTAATACAGAGGGTATCTGTGTCTATACATGTACACATATCTCAGGAAATCTGAGACAGACGTGAACAATCCAGAAGCAGGAAGCAGGAGAACGCACGGCAGCAGCATCTGTGACTTCAGCCAGACCGCACTGCCCTCCCTGTGGGACCCGGCCTCTGCCCTTCTCCAGGTTCCAGTCAGTCAGCCAGGTGCCTACCCACGGACCAGGGAAGCAAGGCTGCGCCGGGGTGTCAGCTCTGTGCTCCTGGAGCGCAGCGATTTTTAGGGAGCTTAGCTGACCTGCCTACCTCAGCTCCCAAGCAGGGTCTGCCAGAGTCAGAGGAAATTATTTCTAAAAGGTAACAGCAGGTGGAAGGGGAAAGGGCAGCTCAGGGAGAGACTTTCAGGACGTGCTAAGCAGAGGCACTTGAACTTCCCCTGGGCACGATGAGGAGCCATTGGTGGGTTCTGGCAGGGTAGCGACTGAACGTGCTGGTGTCGAGCCGACCCTTGACAGCTCAGAGGCGCTCAAGGCAGTGGCCTGGAGGACCAACTGCCACCCCAGACCTCTGTCCCACCCAGACACCTGCGTTGCTGTACCCCAACCCTTCTCCCATGATGGCTGGCACGCCGATCTGTGCCACTTAGCCTCCACAGCCAGTCGGTGATTTCTGTTGCCTCAATAAAAGAAATGTAACTAATTTGGCCACCAACCTGGCATTGTCTAAGTGCCCCTCATGTCCCAGCTCCACGTCTTTCCTCCTGCAGCTTCTTCTGCTTGGAATATCATCCCTGGAAACCAGCTCCTCGAAGGGGAATTGTATCTCACCTTTAAGATCGCAAACACTGCCTCCTTCCTGAAGATTTCCTTCATCCTCCCAGATGGACGTGATTGCCTCTCTAGACCACTTTCTACCTACCACATGGTACTCATCTCAGCCTGGGCGTCTTCAGTTAATTATCTGTTACCATTTCTCTGAACTAGAAGTGCAGGTTCTGTGTAGGTAGAATCTGAGCTTCATTCATCTGCGAATCTGCCACTGGACCTCACCAGACCTGATCCGTGGAGAGTGCCCCTTGCTGGTGTAATGAGATGGAGCTACGTGGAGAGAGGGTGGAACCTGGGAGGAAAAGAGAAAGAGAATCTGAAGCTCTTGTAGATTTTCTCATGGCCTGGGCCAACCCTGGCTGGTGCTGTTGCAGAGAAGATGTGGAACCAGGGTCCTGTGGGAGATGAGTCCTCAGCTCACATACATTTAGAGGCAGAGTCCTGGCATAATCCCCCAGTGCCTGCCAGTGTAGGGGGTGGGGCCATCCCTCTGCTGCAGAGATAATGCCCATGGGTGAGACCCAAAGCAGCTGCCTCTCCCAGAAGGACAGAGGGACAGATGGCCCTGCCTATCCCCCGGAGGGCCTAGGTACAGCCCTCTGAGAGCTGTGTGGATGTCAGACTAAGGGGCACATTTAACAAGGCACAGAGAGTTTTGGCTGGGGGTGACATTTGCAAGCTGAGGAAGTTCTGGGCTAGGGACACTCTGCTTCTGGAGAATGTGCTGAACACCCAGCTGCTAAAGGCTGAAATAAAGCAGAGCACACAGCCAGCGGCTGCCAGGAAGACCTCCGTGTGGCAGAGGGGCGTGCCCCCAGACCACCACCTGAAGGGCCTGCCTAGGCAAGCGCAGAGAGGCTGAGTGCTAGGCCCGCTCCTCACCCAGGGTCCTGCCCCCAGGCCCTCTCCCGGGCATTCCCCTCTTCCTCTCAAGAAAGGTCTTCCCAGAGGAACAAGGAGCCATTTTCCAAAAGGTCTGAACTACAGGCAGCCTGGAGCAGCCCACCAGGCTTCTTGGGAGCAACTCCTTCAGTCACCGGAGCAGAGTCATTTGGTTTAAAATCCCCATAAAAGCAGCAATGCTCATTTCCTATATTGGATCATATTTGCTAATTACCGTCCCACAGGAAAAGCTCGGGAGGAGGAGAGGGGAGCCGGCCCTGCAGCCTTCACTTGTGCATTTAAATAAAGTGTGATTAAGACGCACACCCTGCACACTTGCCTAGAACACACCTTCCTTCCGTGAACGTTTCTGAAGAACACTGAATGGAATCACTTTAAAAAATTATTAGTTCAGCTTGAAAGTAATTGCCACTTATTTTGTTTATAAGGCAAGCTCTGCTGGTGACATCAGATTAGACTTAACTGCATCCTGTTTTGATGCTAACTAATATTTGCCCTAATACTAAGCATAAATAAGTAGGAATTTCTCCTGAGACACAGGAGATATTACATCTTTAATGGGACCTAATAGTCAGAGGCAAGCCAATTGCCCTGCTGTGGGATTATAATCATGCGCACTCTTGTTCCCCCTTTTAAATTTCACGAGCAGAGAGGAGCACTTGAAGCCATTAGGCTTTCTCCAGAAACGTGGAGTAAAAATAAAACGGCCGTGTGCAAACTCCACGTCACCCGTTCCGGAGGCAGATGGCATCCAAGCACCCCGCCAATGCACTGCCTTTCCCAAAGCTTCCGGCGGTGGATGCCCCTGGCGGCTGGCGGGAGGCGGGGCATTTGAGGGGCCAGGTCCACACTGAGGCCAGAGGTCTGCTCATCCAGTGTCCTCTGCCTCCAAGACAGACTCCTGCAGCCTCCTTGAGTGTCTCTGGCTTGAATCCCTGGTCTACTCAGGGAAAATTCCCCTGGCTCCATCTGGAAATCAGGTTCTTGGTTTTTTCTCTAAGGGTGTTTGGTGTTGAGGACTCAGAGCCCTATCTTGAAGGACATATAGGCCATCTGGACAAACAGGCAAAGCCCTAAATAAAAGCTTATTCAGGCCACTAGCCCAGGGCCTGTGCCTCCATCCTGTCCCTTCAAGCTGATGAGAATCTGGGGCCCTGAGATAAGAAGCACAGTGACCACTTGAGCAAAGGACTAGAGACAGCTAGATGCTGGAGGCAGAAGATGGGCTGTAGACTGTAAGAAAGAGACTCTTGCGGCCTGGACAGCTGAGCAGCTCACCCAGCTCAGCTTCAAGAAATGGGCAGAGGAGCAGTATGCCCACAGGCCCAGAAGCTGTAGGGGTGAGCAAACCCTTAGGTGGGGCAGGAGGGGCCAGAGCCAGGCAGCTGGACTCCAGGGCTCTTTGCTTTTCAGAGCTTGCTGTGTAGGCAGGGGTGTGGGGCCAAGTGAGGAGAGTTGGCGTGATGGCCTCTGTTCCTTTCCCTGTTGCTAGAGTCCTAGACTGTCTGTGGGTCAGCACGGAAGGAGTTCTCAAGGGGGCAGTTACAACAGCCAGTTACAACAGCTGGGTGTATCCCAAACCTGGCCCCTTCTTGACATCAGAGAAAATGGCCTCTTCACATACTGCCCATCTCGGCTCCCCCAAACGATTTCAAGTAGACCCTCCTGTGCTTGACTCTCTTGTGCCCAAGGAATTCTCTCGGTTGAGAAAGTCCATCTCCAGCCACAGCCTGGATGGCTGGGACCCTGCCAACGCTTTCCTGGTCTCTCATCTCTCTGGCCCTCCATCAAACTAATGGCTTTGGTTAATAACTCTGTGCACCTGACATGGACGTACTCAATAAGCAGTAGCTATCACTTGATTATTATTTTATAGTAGGTATGAAAGGAATGCACGAGGGCATGGATAATACATGATGAGAGAGCTCAGCGGGGAGACTGATCACTGGGAGTGGATCACAGCGGAGCCAGCGAGGGCCAGGCGGGAGGGAAGGGCATTCCAGGCCAGCCAGGGGAAGGGGAGCCGCGGGCTTCAGAAACACCACGTGGACTATTTGGCTCTAGTGAGAGATTCTTGTTTGCAGATTGGAGGAAAGGAGTCAGTGGAGGAAGGGAAGGAGAAGGGGAGGAAGAAGAATGAAGGCCGGAGTCAGATTGAAGAGAGGACCACAAGTGTTAGGCTAAGTTATCGAGATTCTGTCCCAGCCTCAATAAGGGGCTACCAAGAATCTTTACAGCTGGGAGACAGACATGTGCCGTGGGATCTAGGAAGGCCAGTCTGGAATCTACACAAGAGGGATTAGAGAGAGGGGGGCAGTGCTGGGAGCGGGGAAGCTGTGGGGAGAGTGGAACTTCAGCTCTTGGGGACTGTTTGCCTGTGGGGAGGGAGAAGAAAAGAAGCTAGTGAGAGGAGCCAGGGTTTTGCCTCTGAGAAAAGGGCAGACAGGTTTTTATTAGAAGACATGGCTTTCCGATGGTCCCAGACTGCAAGAGCCCACTGGGTCTTGGGAGACACCACAGTCCCAGGCCTGGCACCCACTCCAGTGAGATCTGCCAGTTCAGACGGACCCACCACATCACAGTCCAGGGACGTTTTTGGTGAGCTATTGCTGCTGTGGAGCAAGGTTCTGCCTCTTATAATCTTTGGAAATTAAAAAAGCATCAAAAAACAATGAAAAAAAAGAAACAGCGGCCCATGCGTGAGACAGTGAAACACCGCCCGCTTTGGGATATTGTGTCTCCATCTTTTTCTGTGCTTATACTCTTTTAAAAAACAATCCCACAAGTATCATATTCTGTTTTAACAAACAGTGTTAGAACACATCAGCCAAATGTAAGGTCTTTTGCCCTCTCCTCACCCAGTGGCTACCTGTATTATATTTCATTTTGCCTTCAACTCATGTCTTATGGGAGAAGCCAATGGCACCCCACTCCAGTACTCTTGTCTGGAAAATTCCATGGACGGAGGAGCCTCGTGGACTGCAGTCCACGGGGTCGCTAGGAGTTGAACATGACTGAGCGACTGAGCGACTTCACTTTTCACTTTTATGCACTGCAGAAGGAAATGGCAACCCAGTCCAGTGTTTTTGCCTGGAGAATCCCAGGGACGAGGGATCCTGGTGGGGTGCCGTCTATAGGTTTGCACAGAGTTGGACATGACTGAAGTGACTTAGCAGCAGCAGCATGTCTTACAGTCATATATATATATAGATACATATCTATCCATAAAAATAAATATTATTTGGTATATTTTTATTTTCATAAAGTGAAGTGAAGTTGCTCAGTCATGTCCGACTCTTTGTGACCCCGTGGACTATAACCTACTAGGCTTCTCCATCCATGGGATTCTCCAGGCAAGAATACTGGAGTGGATTGCCATTTCCTTCTCCAGGGGATTTTCCCGACCCAGGGATCAAACCCGGGTCTCCCGCATTGGAGGCAGACGCTTTAACCACTGAGCAATGAATTTTTCTGTACCTCATTTTCTCACTCAGCAGGAAGTTTCTGAGATTTGTCCCCCTGATTCAGATGCTTCTCGCCTGCTGTACCTTGTCCTGTCTGCATGTTCTGTTCTGTTCACTTATCCCTTCCTCATTCACATTGAGGTTGTTACACCTTGTTATTGCTGCAAACATTGCTATAATGAAATTCCTGGCGCATTTCTCCTGGTTTCTGTCTTTAAGCTGCCCCAGAACGCTTCTCTCATAAGATCACAGAAGCCATTATTCTGAGAGAGGGCCGTTTCATTGGTGTTAATATCAACACAGAATTGTGGAGTGACAGGGTGTGTGCATTTTAATTCCTTTTCTATGAAGGGATTTAACTGGTCACACACTTTCCCAAAATAAGCCCTCAGCCTCTGGAAACTTTCGTGCACTCTCAAGAGGCATGGTAACAAGACTATCTGGGAAACTAGATTAAAAATCTTCTGTATGGATAATGCCATTTGGCCTCAGCTTACTACTGATACTGATATAAACTTTCTTCCTTATGTATTTATATTTCTAATTACAAGGACATTACAGCATTAAATAAAGTGCAGGAGCAGATAAAAGGCCAGGGAATTAGAAAACTACAGTTTCGCCGCCTCAAGACAACGAATCTAGATGATATTCATCAGTGGCTAAAGGTCCCCTGGGAAAAGATTGACAGGGATTTTGTAATAAGACAGGCTTACATCACCTATCAGTGAGTGGACATTGATCAGTAATCACTCAGAGTGGTTTCACCAGATACCATGCTCCTTATGATATGATACCATAGGAAGAACAGAACTCCATCTGACAAAACTCCCTTTCAAAACAAAACTGAACCTGAACATAACCAAGTCGCCTGTTAAAGGGACTCTGACGCGGTCAGTGACACTTGCAAGATAAAATCAGTCAAACCCAAAATGTGAAGAGTTCATAGGACAGACGTTCAGTTCTTACAAAGGTAAATGGCATGAAAAGAAGGTGTTATATAACACCCCTTTAAGAGACTTACCACCAAATAAGAAGTGTAGAGTTTGTTTGGACCTGATTTGAACAAATTAACTGTAAGCAACTTTACAGAAAATTGGGGGAAATTGGACACAGACAGGGTAACAGATAGTGTTAAATTATTGTCGGTAACCTAGATGATGATCTTCCCTGGTGGCTCAGAGGTTAACGCCTCCGCCTGGAATGCAGGAGACCCGGGTTCGATTGCTGGGTCGGGAAGATCCCCTGGAGAAGGAAATGGCAGCCCACTCCAGTACTCTTGCCTGGAGAATCCCATGCACGGAGGAGCCTGGTGGGCTACAGTCCATGGGGTCGCAAAGAGTCGGACACGACTGAGCGACTTCACTTCAGTTCACAACCGAGAGATGGCTGCCGCAGGAGTGGCAGCGGCTGCACGGCACAGGAGTGGCCGAGAAGAGCCACCCCCACGTCCAAGGTCAGGAGCAGCTGCTGCACTTTCCGGAGCAGCCGTGAAGAGACGCCCCACGTCCAAGGTAAGAGAAACCCAAGTAAGACAGTAGGTGTGGAGAGAGGGCATCAGAGGGCAGACAGACTGAAACCACAGTTGCAGACAGCTATCCAGTCTGATCACACGGCCCTCGGCCGTGTCTGCCTCACTGAAACCAAGCCACGCCTGCGGGGCACTGACTGCGGGCTCGCGCGGCGAGGGCCGACAGGGCGTGGCCCCCGGAGCAGGGAAGGCAGCCGCTGCGGGGCTCTCGCCTCGAGAGCCCTGCATGAAAAGGCAACAAGACAGGACACTGAAAGAGGAACTGCCCGGTCGGCAGGTGCCCGACACGCTACTGAAGGTCAGCGGAGAAAGCCCTCCAGGAAGAAGGAAGGGATGGAGCCAGAGCAACACCAGCTGTGGCTGTGACTGGTGATGGAAGCAAGGTCCGATGCTGTAAAGAGCAATACTGCATGGGAACCTGGAATGTCAGGTCCATGAATCAAGGCAAATTGGGAGTGGTCAGACAGGAGATGGCAAAAGTGAACGTCGACATTCTAGGAATCAGCGAACTAAAATGGACTGGAATGGGTGAATTTAACTCAGATGACCATTATATCTAC
>SJYW01003405.1:60263-84870 GCA_006410735.1 Raphicerus campestris | reverse complement strand
CAGTGGTCATGTATGGATGTGAGAGTTAGACTATACAGAAGGCTGAGTGCCAAAAAATTGATGCTTTTAAACTGTGGTGCTGGAGAAGACTCTTGAGAGTCCCTTGGACTGCAAGGAGATCCATCCATCATAAAGGAGATCAGTCCTGGGTGTTTATTGGAAGGACTGATGTTGAAGCTGAAACTCCAACACTTTGGCCACCTGATGCGAAGAGCTGACTCATTTGAAAAGACCCTGACGCTGGGAAAGATTGAGGGCAGGAGGAGAAGGGGACGACAGAGGATGAGATGGCTGGATGGCATCTCCAACTCAATGGACATGGGTTTGGGTGGACTCCGGGAGTTGGTGATGGACAGGGAGGCCTGGCGTGCTGCAGTCCTTGGGGTCGCAAAGAGTCGGATACCACTGAGCGACTGATCTGAACTGAAGATGATGGTAATGACTAAATCCAAATCCTTCCACATAACCTCCAGAAGGAAGGAGGAAAAGAAGGAAGATAAAACTACACAAAGCTCATACTCTCCACTTAAACAGAGGACAGAAAATATTGAAATTTCAAATTATTTCATTGAACAAATAAATACATTGTGGATAATGAGAGCTAAATCTATTATTAAATAGACAGGAGGATGGAGGGTGGTTCAGGATGGGGAACACCTGTATACCTGTGGCAGATTCATGTTGATGTATGGCAAAACCAATACAATATTGTAAAGTAATTAGCCTCCAATTAAAATAAATAAATTTATACTTTAAAGATAAAATAAATAAAAATTAAAACATAAATAAATAGACAGGAGTTATAAATATTGAAGTGAAAAGGATAAGTAAAATGTGGGGTGTTACATTGAAATTAGAGACGTCAATGTCAATTTCAGTCACTCAGTCCTGTCCGACTCTTTGCAGCCCTGTGGACTGTAGCCCACTAGGCTCCTCTGTTCATGGGATTTTCCAGGCAAGAATACTGGAGTGGGTTGCCATTTCCTTCTCCAGGGACTCTTCCCAAATAAGAGTATATAGAAATTCTATTGTTCCTCCAATTTTTATGTCAATTTTTAAAAAAAAGACACACACAAAAGAAATTATGCTGCCTGTTGTGACAACATGTGGATTATGCGTTTTAAAAAGTTATTGTTTATTGAAGATTTTTTAACTTACATGAAGCAAATATTGCAAAAGTTTACTAATTTTGAAATCTAGGTGATGGGTTTATCAGCATTTTTTCCCTTCTCTCCATGTATGTTAGAAATTTTTTATAATGAAAAGCTCTTTTTTAAAAAAAGTTATTCTTAATGCCATGTCATTCCAAAGACTGGAAAGAAACATTACTTTTGTATATTTCTTCTGGACTTTGGAATGACGTGTATGTTTTGTTGTACAGAACACTGAAATCCTGCCCATTTTACTTTCCATGTTATCTAAGTCTTCATAACTGACTCTTGGATAGCTGCCTATTATTAGTTTGTCAGATAATATACTAACTCATTTCACTAATGTTGAACTTGTATTGATAGCTTGCTTATGCAGTGAACTCAAAAATATAAGGATTTTTTTCCTATTTTGGATCTTTCCTTGGGAAAGATTTCCAGAAATGAGATTTCTGAATCATAAACATGAATCTTGAAGCATTTTGCCAGATTGCTCTCCAAAAAGGAGTACCGATTTACACCAAATGAGACTAACCATAGGGAGCTGGCATTAATTTTTTAGCTGGTGCTGAGGTTGTGTTAACTGCATCTTTCTGATTCCTCTTTTATGAGTTGTACTGTCTCCATGCCTTTGTTGGGGTCTTAATGTTCTTCAACATTTGCATGAGCTCTTTGAGTAATAAAGATATTACCCTTTATACCATGTTTGCATCAAATGTTTTTCCTGGAAACCTCACTTTAAATGAAGGAGAATGTGTAACAATGTCTTGCTGCTGCTGCTAAGTCGCTTCAGTCGTGTCTGACTTTGTGCGACCCCATTGACGGTAGTAACCAGCCAATCGATACACCTGCTGCCTCACATTCTAAGAAAAGTGCCACATCCTGGCGAGGGAATCAATCATTTAGAAAACAGGATATTTATATTTTTAAAAAATATAAATTAATGTGAAAAAGTTGTCTCTTGAGATAATTTGCCAACGACTACAAAAGAAAACAAAGATTCTGGCTCTGCCTTCATGACCAAAATAACCAGCTTTAAAAATGGCTGATGTGGTTTTTGTACTGTTTTCTTAACAACCAAGTCAGCAGTCTCATGACTGGAAAGTAGGACATTATGGCAGCCAAATACAGCTAATTCATAGAAAAAAGGTGACATAACTTCTATTTTTACAGGGGAAAAAAAAACTGTAGATCTATTTCTCCAAGAACAGATTTCCAAATAAACTAACCTGCCAGGATCTGACCCACATTGTCCCCATTAGCAGCCCATGCCCACCAAGTAGATGAGATACGGTTACATCACACTGAAATTCACTGGGTGGCCCTCCTTTTAAAGGCACGTAGGTCTCCCATGCCAGAGGCCATCTGCCTCCGTCTTGCCTCTTCTTCCCCATTTCTCTTCTCTCCAATACTTTCTAAGCAGTCATGTACCAAGTGTGCTAAAGTTAGCACTGATGGGAAAAGCAGAGTTTTCATGTGGAAAGGTGTCCCTGATGGGGTTTTGCGACAGACAGGTAAGCGGGCTTGTAAACCAAACAAGCTCTCCACCAACAACAGGGTCTTCTGGAGTCACAGTCAGACCTTGCCATTTGCATCATGGTGTTGGTTCTGGCGAGGATCATCTGAATATTATACTAAGAGTTTCCTGGGTATCAAGGACTGAGCTGAGAACTACTTTCTGCTAGGGACCCTTTTGTAGGGTTCTCTGGATACAGTTTCTGCGTCCACCCCTCCCTTACCAGCCACAAGGCATTTTTTGCATTCATCATAGAGAACCTGTCCGCTACAAAGGTGGGGTGTGCGGAGCCACAGCTGGAAAGCTCCTGCTAGTTATGTCTCTTTTGCCAAGTGTTCCATTTCAGCTGCTAGTCATGAACTCTCAGTCTCTCCCTCCCTCCCTTCCCCACCCATCTTCCCTCCTGTCCCTGCAACCTTTCCAAGAGTTAGCAAACTGCAGACGCCTGCTTTACTGAAACACCTACCCTTTTAGGTTCTGCCTAGGACTTGCTATTGAGCTACGACGACACAGTTGAGTAGCCAGGACAAACTGAATGGACCTCAAAGCCTAAAATATTTACTACCTGGCCTTTAAGAAAGCATGTGCCAACCTCTGCTCTAAATCTCCTCTATTACTACTACCTCCTGTTCCTAGATTTTCCCCAAGACCACTCAATCTGCCACTCCTTTCTTATTAAGGAAGACAATTTACAATTTCCTGGTTTCTGCCTTTAAACTTACACACCCAAATCAATACTGTATTCAGGCCTATGGAAGCCATTACATAGAGCATGATAACTGCTTTCAGCAAACAGAAAACTTCCANAACCAGCGCCTCCTGCACTGCAGTCAGATTCTTTACCCAGTGAGCCACCTGGGAAGCCCTGACCTGGCAGAGCAGGGGCTAATTTTACATGAAGTACAAAAGAACAGCACGGTCTGGGCCTGGGTGTGAGTCACAAGCGCAGAGGAAGCTGCCCACACCCATTGCCCCAGAGGCGCCCAAAGGGGCCGCCACCCTGCTTACCCTGGGCTCCGAGAAGCCTCATGCGGGGCGGAGAGCTCCTCCGCACACGCGCCCATTGCTTCCCCAAGCCAGCGGTGGATTGTTTCCATTTCACTCCAACTGAACTGCGAGACTAAACTGGGCCCGATTTCTGATCAGCGTCATTTCTCTCAGGCTTGCTCAGGGAAGACAAAACCCATTAAACTCCTGCCTGCTCCCCATGAGAAGCACTGAGCTCCGCGTGGCAGCAAGATGGCAGCTCTGGAGGAGAGAGACTCATTTTATGTGGATCAGCGGCTGGCTTATTGTAGGTGCTTAATAAATATTCAATCATAACAGTCTTAATTACTGGATTACATCATGTCTGTCTTAGGGTAGGATATAAATAAATAATGCCATAATAATAATGAGGCTCTAAAGGAGGGCTGCTCAGTCTGAGTCCCACTTAGACGCAGGCGGTTTTAATAAATTTGGGTGGATTTCATATTTCATGAAGACATAGCTGCTCACAGCAGGTAAATGTTCCTGAAGATAAGCCTTGTTTAGTATTAATGCTGGCAGAACACTTCCTAGTTTACGTGATCTTCAAGGTTTAACTCAGCTCAACGTGACACCCAGTTCTCTGAGTGTTTGAGGGTGTCCATTGAAAAGGAGGTTGATGGACTCGGTGTTCAGGGTCCTGCCCCCCAGCTGGCTTTTGGGGAAACCATCCTTCTCCAGCACACCCTAAGCCATCCCCTGCTCAGAATAGAGTTGCAAACAGTCCTGGCAGGTATGAAAATGATGAAGTTAGCTGGTGGCCAGCAGGAGGGCACATGCGTCGTCTGGAGGGGCAGCCCCACACATCCTGCCACCCAGCGGTGCCCGACCTTCCATGTGAAAAGGAGTCAGAGATGCCACTGTCACACCCCACCTCCCCAATCTCCCAGGCTTTAAAGGCTGCTAACCAATGCAAGGAGATCCAACCAGTCTGTTCTGAAGAAGATCAGCCCTAGGATTTCTTTGGAAGGAATGATGCTAAAGCTGAAACTCCAGTACTTTGGCCACCTCATGCAAAGAGTTGACTCATTGGAAAAGACTTTGATGCTGGGAGGGATTAGGGGCAGGAGGAGAAGGGGACCACAGAGGATGAGATGGCTGGATGGCATCACTGATTCAATGGACGTGAATCTGAGTGAACTCCGGGAGTTGGTGATGAACAGGGAGGCCTGGCATGCTGCAATTCATGGGGTCACAAAGAGTTGGACATGACTGAGCAATTGAACTGAACTGAACCAATCCAAAGTACTTTAAAGCAAAAGCCTCCTGCAGCCTTTTGGGTCCCCTCTGGCCATAGACTGCACTAGGCGACCCTGAGGTCTGGAGCTGAGAGTGAGGGGTGTGCAAGGAAGGGTGTGTGCTGGTTCCTCCAAGAAGGCCAGGAGAGAGCCAGAAAGCCCCTGGCAGGCTTGTTGGGTGTCCTAGATCTGACTCCAGCTCTGTTTTCTGCTGGACTCACCATTTGCCTTCCACAAGTCCCCAGGACCCCGCTCCCTCTGCAGGAAAGCGGGACATGATGAAGCTGCATCTGGAGCCCTCCTCTAAGGGCTACACGGAGAGCCAGCACCCTGTAAACAGTGGGATAGCCCTTTGCAGGCCATTGGTGCCAACAGAACTCCAACTAGTGGGTGCCCATGTGTATGTGTGTGTGTGCTGAATCGCTCAGTCATGTCCAACTCTTTGCAACCCCATGGGCTGCCAGGCACCTCTGTCCATGGAGATTCTCCAGGCAAGAATACCCATGAAGTTGTGCAAAAAACCTCATAGCTCTCTGAATGTGGGCTGCTGGAAGCTTCTGGAAGCAGTAATAGTCTTGGAGGGTTGAGACCCAAATGTCAAGTAGTGAACCTGGAGCAGACATGGTGACTTGCAGAACTGCTCATCTCAGAGCATGCAGTCTGGCTCAGTCCCAGTCTCCCAAGGCACCTGAGCCAGCTCTGGTCCCACCATGGGTATCTGCTTCCCCCACTCTTCTCTAAAACTGGACAGGAGGATGTAAGAGGACCACCTGTGGAGGAGCTGAGGACGGGCAGGGGCCTTGACACCTTGCATTCCCCCAAAGGAAGCTAGAGCTCTGATGGGATTACAGGTACAAGAGCTGGGCAGCCCCCGTGGTGAACATGCCCTCCTCACTCTGAGGGCCTGAGGTGACCCTCTGCAGCAAAAGCAATGCCTAGAAGGGGTCCTTAACATGTGCAAGGGTCCAGAAGCAGATTTTACCCCAGACATGGTTATCACCTCGCAGCACTGGCCACTGGAGAGTGACCTCCCGAGCCCTTGGGAGAAAGTAGACAGCTCTGGGCTTTCTAGAGAAACTGCCCCTGCACTGGGATATTTTTAGCTCCACCATCCCATACATCCATTCCAGGGGCTTTAATGTCACCAGTGAAATTAACCATCCACCTTGGCCAAGAGAAGGTGGCTCCAGCCGGGGGTGTGGGGCGGGGGAACGGAAAGTGTCTCACTAAAACTCGGGACTCAGGTTTCCCTGCAAGTTGGTCCAACCATAATCTCTTGTCAAAAGTAGTAACAGGTTTTCTTCACCCTGTGGCAAATCATTTCAGTGAAAAATACACCATCACTTAAAAGAAAATAAAAGGAAAAATCAACACGTACACATATTCTGCTGACAAAGCAATATTTGTTGGTTTTAGGCATCATTTTACTTATCGCTTGGCTATATATTGAGAACTTTTTCCCCTGTAACTACATCATTACAGTTTTAAAGTTTTTTCCCATGAATATATGTACATTTTTACATTAATTATATAAACTCCATCTTTACTTGATTACTTAATGGAAAACATGGAGCCATGTGAAGTTGCTCAGTTGTGTCCAACTCTTTGCAACTCCAAGGACTGTAACCTACCAGGATCCTCTGTCCATGAGATTTTACAGGCAAGAGTACTAGAGTGGGTTGCCTTTTCCTTCTCCAGGGGATCTTCCCAATCCAGGGATCGAACCCGGGTCTCTGGAACTGCAGGCAGACGCTTTACCATCTGAGTCACCAGGGAAGCCACTGATTACTTAATACTCTCACACAAATATTTTCTTCTATTTTAATGTGTTAATTTTTAAGTCTAGCCTTAGCCAATCAAACTCTAAAATTGGGCATTTAGCTGTTTCTGATGCTTTGTGTACCTGCCAATATTTGTAGAGCTGTTGGCCTTGATAAAGCCTCGTTATATCAGATAACCCTAAGTGAGGTTACCAGACAGACTGGAGTCTGAGCGACGGGCCAGGCAGGCCCAGGTGCCACCGCCTCAGCCACGTGGTTCCCGGGCAGTCTCAGGTCTCGCCCTGGCTCCCGCGGAGCCTGCCGGTGTCCTCCGGCTCCCTGCTGGGTCTCTCTTCGCAGGAGCTCCCACCTCCCCCTCGGCTCACTCTGACCCTCTCATTCTCTCCTTCCTGTCCCAGGGAATTTTCTATTTTCTTAAAATTATGGAACATTTCAAATGTAACACAAGTTCAGAAGACAGGGTAACAAATACCCAACTCTTCCAGCTCTTCAAAAATCTTGTTTCATATACTCCAACTCATTTCTCTGTACACTGCATTACTCAGAAATGTCCCAGATGTCATATCATTTCATTCTTAAATATTAGCGTGCATGCATGCTAAGTCACTTCAGTCATATCCAACTCTTTGCAACCCTATGGACTGTACCCTGCCGGGCTCCTCTGTCCATGGGATTCTCCAGGCAACAATACCGGCATGGGCTGCCACGCCCTCCTCCAGGGGATCTTCATGACCCAGGATCCAACCCGCATCGCTTATGTCTTCTGCATTGGAAGGCAAGTCCTTTACAGCTAGCGCTGCCTGGGAAGGGTTAGTGTAGATCCTGATAAATAATAAAGCTGCTTTTGCAAATACCATTTTCATGTCTAAAACATTAGCAGTAATTCCTGAATAACGTCAACTATCCAGGAAGCGTTCAGATTTCCCAAGTGTCTTAACTGTTTGCTCTGGAGGGTGTGTTGGAACCAAGAGCCAAGGAGCGTCTGCGTGCGGCGCTAATCCATGTCTCTCAGGTGCCTCATAACCCACGGCTTCCACCGACATTGATTTCAGTGGCTTATCTGTTAAAGAAATCGGTCGCTTGCCCTGTGGAGCTTTCCATGCCCTGGACTTTGCTGATTGCTTCCTCGTGGTGTCATTCAACAGTCTCCTCCGTCCCTCTTATTCCTATAAGCAGATAGTTCAATCCAGAGGCAGAGACTTGTTCTGGCTTCGGTTTGCTTTGGCAAGAGCACATCATGGGTGTTGTGTGTTTATACAGGAGTCCCGCAGGGATCATTGTCTTGCTCATTATCTGTCAGGGGTTTGGAAAATGATAATCTTCCGGTTCTACCCTTCCTTCTTTACTGGGGCTTCCCGGTAGCGCTAGCGGTAAAGAATCTGCCTGCTGGTGCAGGAGATGCAAGAGATAAGGGCTCTATCCCTGGGTCGGGAAGATCCCCTGGAGCAGGGAACGGCAACCCCCTCTTCCACACTCAGCACTTGGCTCTTTGGACTGTTGGGCATCGTTCACACAGGAAAGTCAGGTGAGGCACTCGGCCCTGTTCAACTCTTCAGAAGGATGAACCTGCTCCCTCCATCCTCCAAGAGGACCATGGAGGGTTGTTTGCATTATTCGGGTTTTGATTTGGGTTTGTTTTTTTTTCAGTATCATTATGAGCTCATGCATTCAAGCATGCTGAATGTTTCAATCTACCCAGGCCTTTATTTGCACTAATATGACCTGTCCCGTCTATTGCTGTGGGAACCTCTTCAGCTGACTCCTTGGTTATTTTGATATCATCCCAGCCATCTTTCTCAGCCTGCCTGCCTTTGGTGTGACCAGAGGTTTCAGACTCTTCTTACACATTTTCTGTTAANCTTGCTCAGGGAAGACAAAACCCATTAAACTCCTGCCTGCTCCCCATGAGAAGCACTGAGCTCCGCGTGGCAGCAAGATGGCAGCTCTGGAGGAGAGAGACTCATTTTATGTGGATCAGCGGCTGGCTTATTGTAGGTGCTTAATAAATATTCAATCATAACAGTCTTAATTACTGGATTACATCATGTCTGTCTTAGGGTAGGATATAAATAAATAATGCCATAATAATAATGAGGCTCTAAAGGAGGGCTGCTCAGTCTGAGTCCCACTTAGACGCAGGCGGTTTTAATAAATTTGGGTGGATTTCATATTTCATGAAGACATAGCTGCTCACAGCAGGTAAATGTTCCTGAAGATAAGCCTTGTTTAGTATTAATGCTGGCAGAACACTTCCTAGTTTACGTGATCTTCAAGGTTTAACTCAGCTCAACGTGACACCCAGTTCTCTGAGTGTTTGAGGGTGTCCATTGAAAAGGAGGTTGATGGACTCGGTGTTCAGGGTCCTGCCCCCCAGCTGGCTTTTGGGGAAACCATCCTTCTCCAGCACACCCTAAGCCATCCCCTGCTCAGAATAGAGTTGCAAACAGTCCTGGCAGGTATGAAAATGATGAAGTTAGCTGGTGGCCAGCAGGAGGGCACATGCGTCGTCTGGAGGGGCAGCCCCACACATCCTGCCACCCAGCGGTGCCCGACCTTCCATGTGAAAAGGAGTCAGAGATGCCACTGTCACACCCCACCTCCCCAATCTCCCAGGCTTTAAAGGCTGCTAACCAATGCAAGGAGATCCAACCAGTCTGTTCTGAAGAATATCAGCCCTAGGATTTCTTTGGAAGGAATGATGCTAAAGCTGAAACTCCAGTACTTTGGCCACCTCATGCAAACAGTTGACTCATTGGAAAAGACTTTGATGCTGGGAGGGATTAGGGGCAGGAGGAGAAGGGGACGACAGAGGATGAGATGGCTGGATGGCATCATTGATTCAATGGACGTGAATCGGAGTGAACTCCAGGAGTTGGTGATGGACAGGGAGGCCTGGCATGCTGCAATTCATGGAGTTGCAAAGAGTTGGACATGACTGAGCAACTGAACTGAACTGAACCAATCCAACGTACTTTAAAGCAAAAGCCTCCTGCAGCCTTTTGGGTCCCCTCTGGCCATAGACTGCACTAGGCGACCCTGAGGTCTGGAGCTGAGAGTGAGGGGTGTGCAAGGAAGGGTGTGTGCTGGTTCCTCCAAGAAGGCCAGGAGAGAGCCAGAAAGCCCCTGGCAGGCTTGTTGGGTGTCCTAGATCTGACTCCAGCTCTGTTTTCTGCTGGACTCACCATTTGCCTTCCACAAGTCCCCAGGACCCCGCTCCCTCTGCAGGAAAGCGGGACATGATGAAGCTGCATCTGGAGCCCTCCTCTAAGGGCTACACGGAGAGCCAGCACCCTGTAAACAGTGGGATAGCCCTTTGCAGGCCATTGGCGCCAACAGAACTCCAACTAGTGGGTGCCCATGTATATGTGTGTGTGTGCTGAATCGCTCAGTCATGTCCAACTCTTTGCAACCCCATGGGCTGCCAGGCACCTCTGTCCATGGAGATTCTCCAGGCAAGAATACCCATGAAGTTGTGCAAAAAACCTCATAGCTCTCTGAATGTGGGCTGCTGGAAGCTTCTGGAAGCAGTAATAGTCTTGGAGGGTTGAGACCCAAATGTCAAGTAGTGAACCTGGAGCAGACATGGTGACTTGCAGAACTGCTCATCTCAGAGCATGCAGTCTGGCTCAGTCCCAGTCTCCCAAGGCACCTGAGCCAGCTCTGGTCCCACCATGGGTATCTGCTTCCCCCACTCTTCTCTAAAACTGGACAGGAGGATGTAAGAGGACCACCTGTGGAGGAGCTGAGGACGGGCAGGGGCCTTGACACCTTGCATTCCCCCAAAGGAAGCTAGAGCTCTGATGGGATTACAGGTACAAGAGCTGGGCAGCCCCCGTGGTGAACATGCCCTCCTCACTCTGAGGGCCTGAGGTGACCCTCTGCAGCAAAAGCAATGCCTAGAAGGGGTCCTTAACATGTGCAAGGGTCCAGAAGCAGATTTTACCCCAGACATGGTTATCACCTCGCAGCACTGGCCACTGGAGAGTGACCTCCCGAGCCCTTGGGAGAAAGTAGACAGCTCTGGGCTTTCTAGAGAAACTGCCCCTGCACTGGGATATTTTTAGCTCCACCATCCCATACATCCATTCCAGGGGCTTTAATGTCACCAGTGAAATTAACCATCCACCTTGGCCAAGAGAAGGTGGCTCCAGCCGGGGGTGTGGGGCGGGGGAACGGAAAGTGTCTCACTAAAACTCGGGACTCAGGTTTCCCTGCAAGTTGGTCCAACCATAACCTCTTGTCAAAAGTAGTAACAGGTTTTCTTCACCCTGTGGCAAATCATTTCAGTGAAAAATACACCATCACTTAAAAGAAAATAAAAGGAAAAATCAACACGTACACATATTTGCTGACAAAGCAATATTTGTTGGTTTTAGGTATCATTTTACTTATCGCTTGGCTATATATTGAGAACTTTTTCCCCTGTAACTACATCATTACAGTTTTAAAGTTTTTTCCCATGAATATATATACATTTTTACATTAATTATATAAACTCCATCTTTACTTGATTACTTAATGGAAAACATGGAGCCATGTGAAGTTGCTCAGTTGTGTCCAACTCTTTGCAACTCCAAGGACTGTAACCTACCAAGATCCTCTGTCCATGAGATTTTACAGGCAAGAGTACTAGAGTGGGTTGCCTTTTCCTTCTCCAGGGGATCTTCCCAACCCAGGGATCGAACCCGGGTCTCTGGAACTGCAGGCAGACGCTTTACCATCTGAGTCACCAGGGAAGCCACTGATCACTTAATACTCTCACACAAATATTTTCTTCTATTTTAATGTGTTAATTTTTAAGTCTAGCCTTAGCCAACCAAACTCTAAAATTGGGCATTTAGCTGTTTCTGATGTTTTGTGTACCTGCCAATATTTGTAGAGCTGTTGGCCTTGCTAAAGCCTCGTTATATCAGATAACCCTAAGTGAGGTTACCAGACAGACTGGAGTCTGAGGGACGGGCCAGGCAGGCCCAGGTGCCACCGCCTCAGCCACGTGGTTCCCGGGCAGTCTCAGGTCTTGCCCTGGCTCCCGCGGAGCCTGCCAGTGTCCTCCGGCTCCCTGCTGGGTCTCTCTTCGCAGGAGCTCCCACCTCCCCCTCGGCTCACTCTGACCCTCTCATTCTCTCCTTCCTGTCCCAGGGAATTTTCTATTTTCTTAAAATTATGGAACATTTCAAATGTAACACAAGTTCAGAAGACAGGGTAACAAATACCCAACTCTCCCAGCTCTTCAAAAATCTTGTTTCATATACTCCAACTCATTTCTCCGTACACTGCATTACTCAGAAATGTCCCAGATGTCATATCATTTCATTCTTAAATATTAGCGTGCATGCATGCTAAGTCACTTCAGTCATATCCAACTCTTTGCAACCCTATGGACTGTACCCTGCCGGGCTCCTCTGTCCATGGGATTCTCCAGGCAACAATACCGGCATGGGCTGCCACGCCCTCCTCCAGGGGATCTTCATGACCCAGGATCCAACCCGCATCGCTTATGTCTTCTGCATTGGAAGGCAAGTCCTTNCATGGGCTGCCATGCCCTCCTCCAGGGGATCGTCATGACCCAGGATCCAACCCGCATCGCTTATGTCTTCTGCATTGGAAGGCAAGTCCTTTACCGCTAGCGCTGCCTGGGAAGGGTTAGTGTAGACCCTGATAAATAATGAAGCTGCTTTTGCAAATACCATTTTCATGTCTAAAACATTAGCAGTAATTCCTGAATAACGTCAACTATCCAGGAAGCGTTCAGATTTCCCAAGTGTCTTAAATGTTTGCTCTGGAGGGTGTGTTGGAACCAAGAGCCAAGGAGCGTCTGCGTGCGGCGCTAATCCCTGTCTCTCAGGTGCCTCATAACCCACGGCTTCCACCGACATTGATTTCAGTGGCTTATCTGTTAAAGAAATCGGTCGCTTGCCCTGTGGAGCTTTCCATGCCCTGGACTTTGCTGATTGCTTCCTCGTGGTGTCATTCAACAGTCTCCTCCGTCCCTCTTATTCCTATAAGCAGATAGTTCAATCCAGAGGCAGAGACTTGTTCTGGCTTCGGTTTGCTTTGGCAAGAGCACATCATGGGTGTTGTGTGTTTATACAGGAGTCCCGCAGGGATCATTGTCTTGCTCATTATCTGTCAGGGGTTTGGAAAATGATAATCTTCCGGTTCTACCCTTCCTTCTTTACTGGGGCTTCCCGGTAGCGCTAGCGGTAAAGAATCTGCCTGCTGGTGCAGGAGATGCAAGAGATAAGGGCTCTATCCCTGGGTCGGGAAGATCCCCTGGAGCAGGGAACGGCAACCCCCTCTTCCTCACTCAGCACTTGGCTCTTTGGACTGTTGGGCATCGTTCACACAGGAAAGTCAGGTGAGGCACTCGGCCCTGTTCATCTCTTCAGAAGGATGAACCTGCTCCCTCCATCCTCCAAGAGGACCATGGAGGGTTGTTTGCGTTATTCGGGTTTTGATTTGGGTTTGTTGTTTTTTTTTTCAGTATCATTATNCAGCAACCCCCTCTTCCACACTCAGCACTTGGCTCTTTGGACTGTTGGGCATCGTTCACACAGGAAAGTCAGGTGAGGCACTCGGCCCTGTTCAACTCTTCAGAAGGATGAACCTGCTCCCTCCATCCTCCAAGAGGACCATGGAGGGTTGTTTGCATTATTCGGGTTTTGATTTGGGTTTGTTTTTTTTTCAGTATCATTATGAGCTCATGCATTCAAGCATGCTGAATGTTTCAATCTACCCAGGCCTTTATTTGCACTAATATGACCTGTCCCGTCTATTGCTGTGGGAACCTCTTCAGCTGACTCCTTGGTTATTTTGATATCATCCCAGCCATCTTTCTCAGCCTGCCTGCCTTTGGTGTGACCAGAGGTTTCAGACTCTTCTTACACATTTTCTGTTAAAAGAATGTGTGTCCTTTTAAATAATGAGCTATCTTCAGAGACAGAAATGTTGGTAAAGAGGAGAGTCATTGCTATGATGTTGGTTATTATTTTTAGGCCTTTTAAGAAATGCTTTTCTTTTTTTAAGAGAAACTATACCTTTATTTCACACTTTTGCATATTTGATTTTATAGAATTTGTATTGATATCAAATAAACGTTACCAAGCTTTATATTTGTAGCTCTTTTCTCCAACACTAAAAAATGACCTTGTTTTCTCATGACACTAAATACTTCCTAATTTGCTTTATTTATATCGATCTATGTTTCTGAGAACAATTTCAGGTTTTACTTTACAGGTGATTTTATGTTCAGGTATACCCTCCTTACGAATGTTAAAACAGACTAATGTAGTTTAAACCCATTTGAAATAATTCCCCTTTTGGTGAAATTACGCCCCTGGCACATTAGATTCATTTGTTTCACTTTGCTCTTAATTTTTCAGGACTGCCTGTTTTAACTTGGTGGCTTAGCTTAGTTTGGTCGTTAGGTAAGGTCATGCCTGTGCATTGAATCTACCAAGCAAGGCGGACGCTGAGACATCGAGCGCCTCCTCTCATTTGCACACCTGTGCCCTCCTATCCCTGGGGGCAACCGTTTCCGCTTAGGGTTTATTCTTAAATTGTTTTCCTTTAATATAAGCAAATACATATAAATACACATACATATTCTCTCCTATTTGGGTAAATGATAGCAGACTTTTTAAAATTAATTTATTTATTTTAATTGGAGGATAATTACAATATCGTAGTGGGTTTTGCCATACATTGACGTGAATCAGCCATGGGTGTACATGTGTCCCCCATCTTGAACCCCTCTCCTACCTCCCTCCCCATCCCATCCCTCAGGGTCATCCCAGTGCACCAGCCCTGAGCACCCTGTCTCATGCATCGAACCTGGACTGGCGATTCATTTCACATATGATAATATACATGTTTCAATGCCATTCTCCCAAATCATCCCACCCTCGCCCTCTCCCACAGAGTCCAAAAGACTGTTCTATACATCTGTGTCTCTTTTGCTGTCTCGCATACAGGGTTATCGTTACCATCTTTCTAAATTCCATATATATCCATTAGTATACTGTATTGGTGTTTTTCTTTCTGACTTACTTCACTCTGTATAATAGGCTCCAGTTTCATCCACCTCATTAACACTGATTCAAATGCATTTCTTTTTAACTGCTGAGTAATACTCCATTGTGTTGTAATATTCCACAGCTTTCTTATCCATCTGTCTGCCGATGGACATCTAGGTTGCTTCCATGTCCTGGCTATTGTAAACAGTGCTGGTAGCAGACATCTGAATGGGGAGAAGGAAGGAACCATGTAAAGACACAGGTGAAGCGCTTCAAACAGAGTCAGCAGCTGCCAAGGCCCTGTGGCAGGACAGAATGGGAAACATAAAGCCGAGCAAGGAAGTAGGTGTGGCTGGAGCCAGAGTAAGTAGTGATCCTTGCCTCACCTCTGCTCTGAGGTCAAACAGTTGTGCTCCCCCTGTGCCAGAAGCAGACGTAGGAGAAACCAGAGCCGCCTTCTCCAGCTGCTGCTTGGGGAGAGGGGAGCAGGCAATGTCTGGGGGTGCAGGACAGCAAGAGGGCTCCCTGGGGCTTTGCACTCCAGCCCTGCCTCCAGATCCTCCTTCCCCACAGTCAGGCTGCTCTGCGAAACCCACCATCACCTCTCTGCATTGTAGGGAGCAGCAGTTCCTCCAGGAAGGCCCTGCTTCCACAGCATCTTAATAATTAAGGCACCAGGGGAACACGGTGCAGTCTGGGAAGACAGGGACACCTGACTCTGAGACCAGCTATACAGTCAATTACATGATTTGGGGAGAGGGATTTCTCCTCTTCGACCTTGTTCTCCATCTGGAAAGAGTTAGGCATGGCTTCCTCCCAGGCTGGTTGTGAGGATCAAAATACACACAGTATATAAGACAGCTAACAATCTTAATAGTATATTCTATTAAAGCCAAAATATTCAAAGGATCACCATCTCAGCACTAGTTCAATACAATATTCAACACAGAATACTGCAAAGAAGGTATTTTGTGGGGTTTTTGCACTAAGTCTTTGAAATCCAGTGTATATTTTACACTTAGAGCATTTCTCAGTTCAGACCAGCTAGGTTTCAAGCACTCAGTAGCCACATGTGGTTGGTGGTGGCCCAAGCGGGTGGAGTGGCTCAGGTTTGACACTCCACGGCCCAAATCCACCTGCCCCTGTTTCTGCACAGCCCTGTGAGCCGAGAGTGGGCTTCCCAGGCGGCGCTAGCGATGAAGAACCCAGCGTGGCCCAAGGAGCCTGGTGGGCTACAGCCCACAGGGTCTAGTAGCGGCAGTGAGCTGAGAGTGGATTTTATATCTGAAGAGGAGAGAGACTCAAAGCCAGAATATTCTGTGATACGTGAAAATGACATGAAATTCAAATCTCCGTGTCCATACATAACATTTGACTGGAATGCAACCCCACCTTTNATTTTATACCTGAAGAGGAGAGAGACTCAAAGCCAGAATATTCTGTGATACGTGAAAATGACATGCAATTCAAATCTCCGTGTCCATACATAACATTTGACTGGAATGCAACCCCACCTTTTCATCTACAAAGCATCTCTAACCGCTTTTCACGGCTGAGTAGAGTGCTGACAACGGCGGTCTGATCCACACAGCCAAAAGCATATACTCTCTAGCCTTTCACAGGAAAGGCTTGCCAGCATGCGCTCCAAGAGCACAGCTCCTGGCCCCTCACGTGCCTCCTGGCCCATTTCCGGTCCCTCCTAGTGGCTAACCTCTCAGCTGGTCGCCATGATTTGGTTGGTGTTTGGTAGTAGTTTAACAGAGTGGATTTACTTCATTTCACAGGACAGGTTCTGTTTTTTTCTTTTAAATCTTTCATTGTGAAGTCCTAAGCCAAGAGTCCCAAAGGAAAGGCCTCAAAGAGAGCTCCCAGACCATATTGCCCTCAACTTTGACAGCCACCAATCTGGTCGCAGTTTGTCAGACAGGGGGAGCATCTCTAAGGAAGGGTCTTCAGTGACCTGGGCCAGTGGCCTGTATTCCAGCCACATATTGCAAACAGGGCCCCCCAAATAAATCCAGCCCTTCTGAGCTGGGCACCATTATCATGCTCCATCCCTTCTCAAAGCCACTAACTGAGTTCCTGGTAAGGAGATCCATCTGATGAAAGGGTCTGAAGGTGAGAAGTGTCCTGCTGTAGACACTCCACTCTGCCAGCAGCCCTGAGGACACCCTTTCCCTGTGCTGACACTCAGGTACAGAATCCCACAGTTAACAAAACAAATCAGTAGCCAAGGAGATGCCCTGGCCAGACTTTACTCTCTGCCCCAGAGGGAGGCAAGCAGAACAGGTGGATGGAAGGAAGCCGTGCTCTCTGCTCTTAGGCTTAAAGAGCGATTGGCTAGAGTGGCTAGGACGCCTGCAAGGGACCTACTGTCTAGACAGGTCAGAGGACAAACCCTCTTCTGCGTCCTCAGAGCCAACCTTAGTCATGTGGCATCCAGGACCTCTGCAAGCCTCAGTTTTCTCATCTGGAAAGAGGGCGCATGAACAGTCATCACATATAGGGAGAAAAGATATCAGACAGTGCCTGCCACATACTGGGCGCTCAGCAAATAGAGGTTCCCCCGTCTTATCTTTCCCTCACTCTCCAGCAGGGAGCAATTCATGGTGAAGGAACANTAGGGAGAAAAGATATCAGACAGTTCCTGCCACATACTGGGCGCTCAGCAAATAGAGGTTCCCCCGTCTTATCTTTCCCTCACTCTCCAGCAGGGAGCAATTCATGGTGAAGGAACAAAATGGTGCTGGGCCCCAAGATAGAGTACAGCGGGAGGCCCATTTACAAAAGGGCTCAGAAGGGTGCAGGCCACGGAGCAAAGGCTTTCCGTGTGCACCAACATTATTATCTTGTGGTTGTTATACATATGATTATTAAGCCTTGGGAAAGCACCAACTTCCTGAAGACATTTATGGAAACAACTCTTAAAAGAAGGCTGAGCACTGGTAAAGAGAGCTCGGACGAGCTGTTCAGCACAACCACGTCTCGAGAGCGGGAGGATCAGGGGAGCTGCCTCACATTATGTGCAGAGCTGTGAACTTCAGACACCCAGAAGTGGAAACTGGCCTGAAGGACCCATTCCACACTGCCCTCCTTTACCAGCTTCTCAGTGTTTCTAGTTAGTACAGATGAAGAACAGAGCAGATCTGTCCCCAGATTAAGTTAGCGGCACCACGCACGTCCAGACAGGAGTGAGGCCATTTTCACCCGTGCTGCCAGGCAGCTCCCACGATGCTCCAGAGGTTCTGTGGAGAGTCGGAGGCAGTGAAGTCACCGCAAGGAGTGGACACCATAGCGCGCCTGAGGACAGCTTTATTTATGCTCTTGCAGAATGTACAAGCAGGCCTTGTTTTTCTGGATGATCAGGGAGCCGGCTCACATAGCGTTCGTGATTCTACATTTAGAATTGTGTCTTCATTCACATTCTTTCCACGCAGCTCACAGCTCCTGGACTAGGAGAGAGTGGTCACTTTGCCTGGGCCCGTCCCCCCGGAAAGATGCCAGCTCCGGCTCATGTAGACCCTGAGCTCTTGGTGGAGCTTGGGCTGAGTNCCCCTGTGCCAGAAGCAGACGTAGGAGAAACCGGAGCCTTCTTCTCCAGCTGCTGCTTGGGGAGAGGGGAGCAGGCAATGTCTGGGGGTGCAGGACAGCAAGAGGGCTCCCTGGGGCTTTGCACTCCAGCCCTGCCTCCAGATCCTCCTTCCCCACAGTCAGGCTGCTCTGCGAAACCCACCATCACCTCTCTGCATTGCAGGGAGCAGCAGTTCCTCCAGGAAGGCCCTGCTTCCACAGCATCTTAATAATTAAGGCACCAGGGGAACACGGTGCAGTCTGGGAAGACAGGGACACCTGACTCTGAGACCAGCTATACAGTCAATTACATGATTTGGGGAGAGGGATTTCTCCTCTTCGACCTTGTTCTCCATCTGGAAAGAGTTAGGCATGGCTTCCTCCCAGGCTGGTTGTGAGGATCAAAATACACACAGTATATAAGACAGCTAACAATCTTAATACTATATTCTACTAAAGCCAAAATATTCAAAGGATCACCATCTCAGCACTAGTTCAATACAATATTCAACACAGAATACTGCAAAGAAGGTATTTTGTGGGGTTTTTTGTACTAAGTCTTTGAAATCCAGTGTATATTTTACACTTAGAGCATTTCTCAGTTCAGACCAGCTAGGTTTCAAGCACTCAGTAGCCACATGTGGTTGGTGGTGGCCCAAGCGGGTGGAGTGGCTCAGGTTTGGCACTCCACGGCCCAAATCCACCTGCCCCTGTTTCTGCACAGCCCTGTGAGCCAAGAGTGGGCTTCCCAGGCGGCGCTAGCGGTGAAGAACCCAGCGTGGCCCAAGGAGCCTGGTGGGCTACAGCCCACAGGGTCTAGTAGCGGCAGTGAGCTGAGAGTGGATTTTATACCTGAAGAGGAGAGAGACTCAAAGCCAGAATATTCTGTGATACGTGAAAATGACATGCAATTCAAATCTCCGTGTCCATACATAACATTTGACTGGAATGCAACCCCACCTTTTCATCTACAAAGCATCTCTAACCGCTTTTCACGGCTGAGTAGAGTGCTGACAACGGCGATCTGATCCAGACAGCCAAAAGCATATACTCTCTAGCCTTTCACAGGAAAGGCTTGCCAGCATGCGCTCCAAGAGCACAGCTCCTGGCCCCTCACGTGCCTCCTGGCCCATTTCCGGTCCCTCCTAGTGGCTAACCTCTCAGCTGGTCGCCATGATTTGGTTGGTGTTTGGTAGTAGTTTAACAGAGTGGATTTACTTCATTTCACAGGACAGGTTCTGTTTTTTTCTTTTAAATCTTTCATTGTGAAGTCCTAAGCCAAGAGTCCCAAAGGAAAGGCCTCAAAGAGAGCTCCCAGACCATGTAGTCCCCAACTTTGACAGCCACCAATCTGGCTGCGGTTTGTCAGACAGGGGGAGCATCTCTAAGAAAGGGTCCTCAGTGACCTGGGCCAGTGGCCTGTATTCCAGCCACATATTGCAAACAGGGCCCCCCAAATAAATCCAGCCCTTCTGAGCTGGGCACCATTATCATGCTCCATCCCTTCTCAAAGCCACTAACTGAGTTCCTGGTAAGGAGATCCATCTGATGAAAGGGTCTGAAGGTGAGAAGTGTCCTGCTGTAGACACTCCACTCTGCCAGCAGCCCTGAGGACACCCTTTCCCTGTGCTGACACTCAGGTACAGAATCCCACAGTTAACAAAACAAATCAGTAGCCAAGGAGATGCCCTGGCCAGACTTTACTCTCTGCCCCAGAAGGAGGCAAGCAGAACAGGTGGATGGAAGGAAGCCGTGCTCTCTGCTCTTAGGCTTAAAGAGCGATTGGCTAGAGTGGCTAGGACGCCTGCAAGGGACCTACTGTCTAGACAGGTGAGAGGACGAACCCTCTTCTGCGTCCTCAGAGCCAACCTTAGTCATGTGGCATCCAGGACCTCTGCAAGCCTCAGTTTTCTCATCTGGAAAGAGGGCGCATGAACAGTCATCACATATAGGGAGAAAAGATATCAGACAGTTCCTGCCACATACTGGGCGCTCAGCAAATAGAGGTTCCCCCGTCTTATCTTTCCCTCACTCTCCAGCAGGGAGCAATTCATGGTGAAGGAACAAAATGGTGCTGGGCCCCAAGATAGAGTACAGCGGGAGGCCCATTTACAAAAGGGCTCAGAAGGGTGCAGGCCACGGAGCAAAGGCTTTCCGTGTGCACCAACATTATTATCTTGTGGTTGTTATACATATGATTATTAAGCCTTGGGAAAGCACCAACTTCCTGAAGACATTTATGGAAACAACTCTTAAAAAGAAGGCTGAGCACTGGTAAAGAGAGCTCGGACGAGCTGTTCAGCACAACCACGTCTCGAGAGCGGGAGGATCAGGGGAGCTGCCTCACATTATGTGCAGAGCTGTGAACTTCAGACACCCAGAAGTGGAAATTGGCCTGAAGGACCCATTCCACACTGCCCTCCTTTACCAGCTTCTCAGTGTTTCTAGTTAGTACAGATGAAGAACAGAGCAGATCTGTCCCCAGATTAAGTTAGCGGCACCATGCACGTCCAGACAGGAGTGAGGCCATTTTCACCCGTGCTGCCAGGCAGCTCCCACGATGCTCCAGAGGTTCTGTGGAGAGTCGGAGGCAGTGAAGTCACCGCAAGGAGTGGACACCATAGCGCGCCGCCTGAGGACAGCTTTATTTATGCTCTTGCAGAATGTACAAGCAGGCCTTGTTTTTCTGGATGATCAGGGAGCCGGCTCACATAGCGTTCGTGATTCTACATTTAGAATTGTGTCTTCATTCACATTCTTTCCACGCAGCTCACAGCTCCTGGACTAGGAGAGAGTGGTCACTTTGCCTGGGCCCGTCCCCCCGGAAAGATGCCAGCTCCGGCTCATGTAGACCCTGAGCTCTTGGTGGAGCTTGGGCTGAGTGTCCGGCTATGTTCTGTGCCTGGAGTGGTCCATGCCGGTGCCCCACCAGGAGTGAGCCAGACGTGGGGTCTCTGGGACAGGGCAGCTGGAGGCATGTTCTGGGGGAAATCAGACGCTACAGTTGGCCAGCTGCGGTCAGCCTCGCTGGATGGGGTCCCAGGCCAAGCTCTGAGAGCTCCTGCTCCCAGGACAGGCTTTTGCCGGGTCAACAGCGTTTTATTGTTCTCTCTCGACCCCTCCTGCTGACGTCATTGACAGAGCTGCCAGCCACTGCCCTGCCCCCAAGTGTTCCCTGAGCCATCCTTACGGTTCTCTTTTCCCAACCAGCCACTTCAGGCAAACGCTATCGGCACCTGCCACCCAGCAAAGCTCACCACTTCTGGGATCCTAAACCAGGCATGAGGTCACGCTCTCCACCTGTGAAGAATTAGAAGTAAGCTGGGGAAGAAACGTTCTGAGGAGCGGGAGGAAAGCAAGGGGCCCTGTTGAATGGTTTCGGCTCAGGTTACTCGTTCCTCAAAACAAACTCCTCCTTAAAATGGGATTTAGAAATACAACTTTCCCTAAAATCCAGAACAAAATGATTGGGGGCAAAAGCAGATAGCACACAAACTGGCTGTATATTTGTTCAAATATATAATTGCGGTGGGGGGGGGCGGTGGATTTAAAAAACTAGAGCTTCAAATCCAGGATTTCTCAGGTATTGCTGTTGACCCCAAAGCTCTGTTTTTTTTAAAAAATAAGTCAATTGGAATGCTCTTTACTGAAAGATAAGTAAACGATGGTACAGACGGTTGAAGATGTGGCAAAAATCAGGGGAAAAAATAAGTGAATGCCTACCATTTGAGAAGCTTTGTAATATAGAAGCATATCTGTACATGAGCTTATTTGACCTTCAGCCCCACAGAGCACAGGCAATCTGTCCATCTTAGTGATGAGTAAGTTGAGGCACAGAGAGGCTGTGATTTGGCGGAAACACATGGAGCTGGGGCTCTAAATCCCATTCATTGTTTTGTTTGTTTTATTTAATGCTGGTTGATCTCCCAAATCGATTCTTTTTATCTGCCAGGCTGGCTAGCGTTGATTTTGGCACTCAGGGAAGTAAGTGGGGTGGGCAGAATCAAGGGGTTCACTTTGGTGTCTCTCAAACCATCTGTGAGCGCTGGACAGTGAGCAGGCGCCCCCACAGACAGGTCCTCAAAAGATAAGTTTAGAGGCTCCCGGGAGGAGGGGGGGCTGGACCGTCCTGTTCGTTGGAGGTCCTGCCCACTCCATCTGCAGGGCCACGAGGAGCTGCTCTTTGTGACTCGTTTGAACTGAAGTGCATAGACTGTCTCCCTGGGGTCTTGCTACTGGTGGGCTCGAGGCTGGAGGTGGTGCCGGGCCTTGAGTCAGGGCTGAGACTGAGATTGCTGGCTGTGAGCGATCCACGGGGGCAGGCAGGGCAGTCCACAAATAGATTCAGAGGTACAGTGCAACACAGACTTCCAAAGGCTTTAGGCATCCGCAGAGCAGGACACCTGTCTGGGACCAGGCACTTCTGCCTTCCCAGGCCCCAGGGAAGGGGAGTGTGAGAAAGGATCTTGAAAAAAAGAAAGAAAGAAATTCCTGCATTAAAACTCTTGTGCTGTCCCAGGGTCAGCTTGGGGGAAGGTAAATAGAACACCCAGGAACTGGCATGGTGTGAGCAAAGACAGAGGTGTTGGAAAAGGTCTGGGCGGGGGGGCTGTGGGCACTTTGGGGAACAGGTGACCCCAGGCCAAGATAGGAAGTAGCCATGGGAAGGCAGACATAAGCCCACCTCAGGGCTGTGGAGAGGCCTGCCCTCCAGAGAGGAGGAGGGGAGGAGCTCTAACCTGGCACCTGGGCCTTGCCAGCAACCACATCTGCCATGGCCAGCCTCACGCAGGGGCACTTACCTTACCTCTTCTCTGACTATTTCATATCCTTCAGCAACTCTCATCCTGAAACCCCAGGCTAGCCTTCCCCCAGCCTGCAGCCAGGCATGTTATTTTGCTCCAAAAGCACAGCCCAGGACGGTTCCTTACTCGAGGAATGCAGGCCGCGGTCCTCCGAGCCGATGATGAAACGGGCTATTTCTGCCCCGGGGCATCAGCAGGCCTCTGGGCGCTGGTTCCAAGGCACACACGAGTGTTTATAATGTTTCCCTAAACAAATGTTTTCCTTTGCATCTTGGGAGATATTTATTCGAGTCTCAGCACTAGAATAGTATTAAAAATCAATGTGAATAGAAGTTGGAATCCTGGGTTAGGATCCGGCTAAGAGGCAAGCCATTTCTCACTCCCCAAGTTATCTATTACCCGTGGCCGATCTGGATGTAAAAATAGCTGCTGAGGCTGTTTGTTTAATCTGACTGTTACATGACACCACGCGGGTGTTGCAGTGGGGACTGTTTGCCTCTTCCCCACCAAGAACACCATTTGGCTTCCCCCGGCCGGGTCTCTATTTAGGTGCGCTTCCCCAGCTTCCAGTGTCTGGCCGGCGTCTGCCCCCTGATTTTCCTCAGGGGGGCAGGTTTGTGAACATTAAGAGGCCTGGGTCTTGCATCCATTCCCCTCTATCTCTGGGCAGTCTGGCTGACAAGGGAAGAAATTTTGGCTGCTGGGCAAAGCCAGGCTGCTGGAAGAGTCAGGATCCTGTCCGGTTCCCGGGAGGCCCGGAGAACAAGCAGCGCGAGTGCGGAGAGCGGAAGGTAGGGCCAGACGCCGTCGGTTCGGAGGCTGGGAGGCACGAGCTCCCGGGCCGCAGGGGCGAGCGCTCCGGGCCGGCGGGGCTGGGAGGTGCCCGCCCCGTGCCAGGGCGCTGTGCGGGGCGCTGAGTGGCCGTGCCGGGGCTGAGTTTCTCTGCGCGCGGCGTGTGCCGTGCTGCCAGCTGCCGTCTGCACCATGAGGAAACAGAGGTTATGCTATAGACGGGTGAGACTCGGTCCTTCCGCGCATCTCTCAGGACGCGCTGCTCCCACACGGCTGAGCGGGCACAAGCCTCGGGTGTGTCCAGGGCGCTATGCTGTCAAGTGGGTGCGCCTCACAGGTTCGAGGGTGGGAGACTGGCTCTCTTGTGTCCCCCGCTGCTGGGTCAGGCAGGATCCTACTAGCTGCAGCAAAGAGGACACTTGCTCATCAGGACCTCGTGGCCCACGGACTCAGAGCAAGTGTGGCTTCAGCAGGGAAAGCCCCCAGGCTGCGTGTTCTTCCACACCCAGGGGTCCCCAGCCAGACAGGGGGGCTTGCCTGAATCTATCCTCATTATGTTTTTCTCCCTCCTGGAGAACTGATCCTTAAGAAGAACAACATTGAGTACGTGTGTAAAGTTAAATAGACCTTAAGAAGTTATTAACCTTCAGAAGTTATTAGGAAGGATTTTTAACACCCCCCATGGATATATTGATAATGCAGAGAGCTATGCCTGG
>SJYW01003405.1:32256-45849 GCA_006410735.1 Raphicerus campestris | reverse complement strand
AAGTTCCAACAGCTTCCTTTTGAGCATGTTCTTGGGGCTTCGAAAATTTAATACTAGCTGATCCCAGCTAAGCACATTTGCTAAAGGAACCCTGACCACATTATCTTTGCTGATGGGGAATCCACCCCGGGGGAGACCTTTAGGTCTTATTCTTGGCATGGCAGATGGGGCGGGGGACGGGGCAGAAGCCACCAGAAGCCAGGAGGGAAAGAGAAGCCATATTCGATCCTCTCCAAAAATGCCTACAGCATACTTGAATCTAATCTGAGTCCCCCAGGCTATTGGCAGGAGATGCTAAGAGAAAGGGCTTTTCTTAGTAAAGCTGAGCTCATCTTGGTGGCCTTGGTCTAAAGTAACTCTCAGTGCACCTCCCTTCTCTTTGCTGCTTGAGCAGGGAACCCAGCAAATCAGAACATATGTGTCTCTCCAAGGACATTGCAGACCTCTGTCTTCTCTTAGTACAAAACAAGGTTTTCATAGAGACAAAAATTAGGGTAAAATAAATTATAAATCAATAGAGTTATAATAGAGTTCAATAAATCAACTGAACTAAATTAGGGTTCAACTGAACCATAAAATATGAAATATTCCTATAACTGAATATCAGATAGAAAGAAGTATGAATGAACTTAAACTATACATAGAAGCACAGATGACTCTTACTGGCTAAATATTCACAGCAATAAGATCAAGCCGTAGAAGAAAAAAATTTTAATGAAACTGAATTGGTTATTATCAATCAAATTAGAATAAGAAGTAAATAGAGACACTTCATAATGATGAAGGGGCCAATTAATCAAGAAGACATAATGCTCCTAACTATATGAGTCTAATGACAGAGCCACAGTGAAATGGCTAACGGGTAGCATCACCCAACAGATGGGCAAAATTAAACATTCTGGCAATCCCAAGTGTTACCAAGGAGACAGTGCAATGAGAAGCCTCACTCACTGCTCGCGAGAAGAGAGCTTGGTACGAACACCGTGTTAGCTATCTATTACTGCATAATGAAATAACACAAAGCAAAATCTTCTCAGAAAATTAATAGTTTAAAACAACAGGCCTTTATTGTCTTGTGATACTGTGGGTCCGGAACGTGGGAGTGGCTCAGTGTCCCCCTGACGCTAGCCGAGAGTCCTGTGAGCCGTGTGTGTCTGGCCTTCCTCAGTCAAGCAGCCCGAGGGAGGAAGGAAGATGCCCGCTCCCACCGCCTCCCCAGGAAAGGGAGCCCTACAGACCTGCCACCCACACAAGCAGAGGGGCAATCCACCACCTGTGCCCACCCCACAGAGGCTCCTCCCAGGCACGGCTGAGAAGAGGCCCCCATCGGTCCAGAGCTAAGGCCCAGGCCTGGAATCAGGGTCCGCACACCCACAGGCCCACTTGCAGTCGAGCAACAGAAAGACCAAACGCCAAAACAACAGTCGTTTGTAGACGAAAGCCTTTATTGCGGGGCGGCCACGCTCAGCTCGGTCTCTCTCATCAGCTTTTTGAAGGTGAAGGTGAGGTCGCTCAGTCGTGTCCGACTCTTTGCGACCTCATGGACTGTAGCCTACTAGGCTTCTCCGTCCATGAGGAGAAGTATTCTCCAGGCAAGAATACTGGTGTGGATTGCCATTTTGAGTAGGGTATTTATCGTGAGAGTAGGGACTAGGAGGGAGTCAGAGCTAGGCAATGCCACTTGAAGGGGGAGAGGGAAGTTTGAAGAGTCCTCTGTGCAGGCATGACTGTTTTTCCTATCTCTTCACGGAACACAGTGCACACTCAGGAGGGTTCTGTGCATTACACGTGGGAGATTTTTAGCCCGTGGCATCCAAAGTTCACTGATGGGTTATTCTGGTTCCTCAAAGCATCTGCACAGGTGGACTGGAAGAAAGTCATGAGCAGGCTGCTTCCTCATCTGAGGCTTCTTAGGGATGCTGTAAAACGAGACGACGGTTAATCACCCTCCTTTATGTTGTGGCCATGGAGGTGCTACTTCATTTTTCCCTTGTTTCACATTTGGTGACTGAGCAGTCTGCTCTGACCCTCAATATCTTTATCTGTAAAGTAAAGACCATTCCAATTCCAGATGCTTATGACAGTAATGAAGATTGGGTACTTTAGTGTGCAGAAAGCGCTCAGCCCAGCACCCACTAAGTGCTCACCAGCCTGGTTCCCTGGGCCACAGCCCCTCATTGCTTGGTAGAGGTCTGTGGGTGGCCTTACAGACTCAGGGCTTGGCAGTAGCAAGCTCCAGGCTGGGTGAGGGGTCTTGCTCACTGCACTCACATCTCCCATTCCTGAATGCTGAGGATGCCATTGTTTGTGGGTTTCCTCTCACCAAGCAGGCCTGAAAAAGCTGCAAGAGGAAAACCTCCAGGAACACAGGGCCTCGTGGTACCTGGGGGATGGCTCCTGATTTTGCTGCAGCTGCAGTTCAGGCCCAAGTTTAATAAAGGATAATTCCTAGACTGAAGGACTGGAGGGGAATTGGATTCAGTTGACAAAGCAAATGCAGCTTAATTGGAAAAAAGTTGCTCCTCCCTCCTTGTGCCAAGTCCAAGACCGGAATCCTAGAAGCAAGCCTAGTAGGAACTGTCATGGCCTCTGGGAGTGAAGGAGGGAAGGGAAGGCTTGTCTGCTTGGAGTCTTGGCACGGGCCCACGGGCACAGTCAGGACGATCCTCTCCCTGAGAACAGAGGCTTGTCAGAGCCTGTCCGAAGCCCCTGCACCAAGAGGGAAAGGGCTGAGGGAAGTGACAAAGCTCCCAAATGCACACAGGAAGTAACAGACAGAAGTGTGGATATGAGCATCCGGAGGCAGACCTCCAACCACGAAGCAAAGTCCAAGGCGCCTTGCAGTCCAAAAAAGAGATCGGGGCAGCTTAACAGGCCAGCAGGGCCTGCAGCCAGCCAAGCCTGGGCAGGATGGGAAGGTCACAGTCACAGTTGGGTGGAAAAAGAAAGGCTGGGACTCTGCAGGGTCCGGGGGGTACTGTCAGGAGGACAGAGGAATGAGAGCTTCCTGTCACTGCTCATGCCTGTGGACTGGTCAGCGGGAGGTTCAGCACCCTCTGTGGGGCCCCAGGATGAAGCTGCCTCCCTGCTGCACCACCGGGCCCTGGCTGGCCAGTGGGGGAGGCCACAGAGTCAGTCTGAATACCTATGATGACAACAGATATTTCTAAGCCGAGGCGCTTTCCTGACATCAGTCATGGGGGAAAATGTGGGTCCTTGCAGCCACAGCCCCTGTCCCAGGGCAACCACATGAAAAATCCAGAGCCAGAGCCCTCGGTCAAGCTGTTCTCAACTTCCTGACCCACTGAACCCAGGAGATGTAATAAAGCATCAGCATCTTAAGCCACTAATTTTAAGGTGATTTGTCACTCAGCAAGAGATCACCAAAACAATGGAAGCTTCCAGCTGGGATCCTCTGTGCTCCACTGTGCTAGAGAGGACAGAGGAAGAGGGAGTGCTGGGCTTGGGTTAAAGGAGGCAGACCCCTCGGGCCCGCCCGGCCTGGAGGAGGTGGCTGGCCAGGAAGAGAAGAGAAAGGAAACCTGGCCGGGCACAAGCTCCGGCAGCCAGCCCTCCTTACTGCAAAGGGCTGGGCTCACTGTTTGGAGCCTGGTGAGTGCCCTTCAGGTAGGCTACTATGATCGCCATTGTACTGCAGAAAAACCAGAAGCCAGGCAGGTCAGGACACACACAGAGAGCAGAGCTGGGGTCCGAACCCCAGGTCTGTGCTCCCGCAAAGCCCACGGCAAAGAGCTGCTCTGCCAACACCACGGATCCCCAAGGGAGAGCCCAGCCACACCGTCCAGCCGGCAAGTGTACGGGAGGGGTGGGGAAGGGTCCTGAAAGTGAAGCGCCCCATCCTGGCTCCTCCGCTCCCTCCCCCAAGCAGAAGTAGCCCCATCCACCCACAGAAACATGCTCCTCCCCACAAACCCATCCCTGCCCACCGGCCTCATCGCTGCAGCCCTACACAGACCTTCAAAGGAACAAGAGGGGCCACTTTACGGTCTGTTTAGCACTCAGCAGTCGGACAAAGAACAGGCACAGAGACGCACCGTGCCTCAGCAGGCTATACTGCAGGCGAGAGTCCCGCAGCCTGGGGCTTAGTTTTGGTATCTGCAGGCTTCAGGCAAGGCCCAGAGGCAGAGCTGTCATCTAGGGACGCTGCAGCAGAAGGTCAGGCTCATCCAAAGCTAGAAAGCTCCACTCCTGGGACCCAGGTTGGGTGGGCAGCAATGGCGAGACCGGCAATGAGGAGCCTTAGACTGCGGGGCTCTCTATGCAGCAAATGACCCTTACCCCCAGGTCTGCTACAGGGCCTCTCCCTAGCTTCCAAAGTCTCCTAAGAATGTGGGGTTAGAAGATGGTGCTGGGTGACGGGATGCTAAGTTTCCCTAAGTGGGATGGGGGAGAGGAAAGCATGAAGAGATTCCCCAGACTCCCTTCTCCCAGAGTCCCTGGTAGCGATGAGGCTGAGTGAGCCTGCGGGTGTGTCTGAGCTAGGAAGGGAGGCAACCCAAGGTGGTGGAGCCACCGGACCTGGGCTGCTGGGTGAGGTGAGCCAAGGAGGGGATAGACTCCTGCACCCACAAACCTCCTCATTCCGAATTCACCCCACCAGTCAACAGGGAGGAATCTTCCCCATAAGAGGGACTCCAACTGCTGCCATTACTAATCACTATTATTTAGCAATAAAACTGCTAAATAAAGACAAAAGACAAGGATAAATCTACAGGAGGGCTGCCCGACAGAACAATTAGGCTTGGGAGACAAGCATTCATTCACAGGCACCGTCACTAGGCATGTATTATTAATAAAATAGGCATTGAGCTCAGTAGATAATGAAAGGGAAGGAGACCCCAGCCTCCCCCACCCCAGTAAGGTCTCCCACCAGCCCGCAACCTGTCATGAGCTCCCTGAGACTGGTGAGGCTGTCGGATGATGCCCCGGCCTGGGGAAGGCACGCCCTCTCCTCTCCATCCTGGGGACAGGCACGGCTCCCTCAGTTTCTACTGCCAACTCATACCTGGGTCCAGCTCCTCCATTCCAAGTTTCAATATCTCCCCTCCTATGTGGGCTTCCCTGGTGGCTCAACGGTAAAGAATCCACCTACAATGCAGGAAACCTGGGTTCGATCCCTGGGTTGTGAAGATCCCCTGGAGAAGGAAATGGCAACCCGCTCCAGTAATCTTGCCTGGAAAATCCTGCAGACAGAGGAGGCCCAGGGGTGGGAATGGCTCTCCACTGTTGCCAGCCCTTCGGGTCTCCCACCACCTCTTCTTGGCCTTCTTTTATCACACCTACATGCTTGAAAACAGTCCCTCCCATAAGGGCTCCTCCATCACCCACGGACGGGAGTGTGCCAGCTGGGCCCTGACTGATGGAGATGAGCTGGAATCAGTCACAATGTGGGAGCTGATGGAGATCAGGTGGAACGATAACCAGACAGAAAAGGAGGCAGGCCTTGGGGGAGGGGGCCATGAGCTGAGCCACATGGGGTATCTGATGGCTGTGCAGGAGTGTCTAGCTGCCTCTGTGGGCAGTGAAAACTCCAGGGGACTCTGTAGCTCCATGCTTGGAATACCAGCCTGCTCACAGGGAGGGGCATGATGCCTGCAGCAGCCTTGGAGAAATGGGAACTGGGGTGCCTGGCTCCCGTATCAGCACACAGGGAATCGAGCTGTCTGCCTTGGGGTGGGCAGGGCTGCGGAAGCCTAGGGAAGGTGCTCCATCCAATCTGCTGACCCACATTGCTTCAGCAGGATGCTCCTCCCCTCCAGCAAGGCAGGAGGGCTCACAGCTCCTTGGAGTTCACCGGAGAACACAGCTCTGCGTAGTAGTAGGGAAGGAAGTGTAACAAAAGGCAGAGCCAGGGCTTTGCCGTCAGAGGACCCCACGTAAAAACTCAGCCCCACCAGCCACCGGCTGCTTCACGCTGGCTGTTGCCTAAGCCTCCGAGCCTCACTTTTTTCAGATGGAAAATTAGAAAAACAATAGTAAATTTACTGAGCATCAGAAATAATAAGTGAGAAGCATCTGCTAGAATTCCTGGCACATGGACAGTACGGACAATTTAAGTTAGTCAAGGGTTTGGTATTCACATATTTATCCATACAGCAGTGTCTGTTATACAGACTATTGGCTTTTATTATCTTAAAAAAAAGTGTAATGGAGATAAAGCTGCTACGTGGAATTAAAGCCAGAAATGATAAGAATCTTCAGGCACACTGCCACCAGCAACAGTGTGCTTTCACACTGGTGCTGACTGGGCCAGTCTGGACATTGGGTGCTCATCTGCGTAAGGAATNTAGAGAGGACAGAGGAAGAGGGAGTGCTGTGCTTGGGTTAAAGGAGGCAGACCCCTCGGGCCCGCCCGGCGTGGAGGAGGTGGCTGGCCAGGAAGAGAAGAGAAAGGAAACCTGGCCGGGCACAAGCTCCGGCAGCCAGCCCTCCTTACTGCAAAGGGCTGGGCTCACTGTTTGGAGCCTGGTGAGTGCCCTTCAGGTAGGCTACTATGATCGCCATTGTACTGCAGAAAAACCAGAAGCCAGGCAGGTCAGGACACACACAGAGAGCAGAGCTGGGGTCCGAACCCCAGGTCTGTGCTCCCGCAAAGCCCACGGCAAAGAGCTGCTCTGCCAACACCACGGATCCCCAAGGGAGAGCCCAGCCACACCGTCCAGCCGGCAAGTGTACGGGAGGGGTGGGGAAGGGTCCTGAAAGTGAAGCGCCCCATCCTGGCTCCTCCGCTCCCTCCCCCAAGCAGAAGTAGCCCCATCCACCCACAGAAACATGCTCCTCCCCACAAACCCATCCCTGCCCACCCGCCTCATCGCTGCAGCCCTACACAGACCTTCAAAGGAACAAGAGGGGCCACTTTACGGTCTGTTTAGCACTCAGCAGTCGGACAAAGAACAGGCACAGAGACGCACCGTGCCTCAGCAGGCTATACTGCAGGCGAGAGTCCCGCAGCCTGGGGCTTAGTTTTGGTATCTGCAGGCTTCAGGCAAGGCCCAGAGGCAGAGCTGTCATCTAGGGATGCTGCAGCAGAAGGTCAGGCTCACCCAAAGCTAGAAAGCTCCACTCCTGGGACCCAGGTTGGGTGGGCAGCAATGGCGAGACCGGCAATGAGGAGCCTTAGACTGCGGGGCTCTCTATGCAGCAAATGACCCTTACCCCCAGGTCTGCTACAGGGCCTCTCCCTAGCTTCCAAAGTCTCCTAAGAATGTGGGGTTAGAAGATGGTGCTGGGTGACGGGATGCTAAGTTTCCCTAAGTGGGATGGGGGAGAGGAAAGCATGAAGAGATTCCCCAGACTCCCTTCTCCCAGAGTCCCTGGTAGCGATGAGGCTGAGTGAGCCTGCGGGTGTGTCTGAGCTAGGAAGGGAGGCAACCCAAGGTGGTGGAGCCACCGGACCTGGGCTGCTGGGTGAGGTGAGCCAAGGAGGGGATAGACTCCTGCACCCACAAACCTCCTCATTCCGAATTCACCCCACCAGTCAACAGGGAGGAATCTTCCCCATAAGAGGGACTCCAACTGCTGCCATTACTAATCACTATTATTTAGCAATAAAACTGCTAAATAAAGACAAAAGACAAGGATAAATCTACAGGAGGGCTGCCCGACAGAACAATTAGGCTTGGGAGACAAGCATTCATTCACAGGCACCGTCACTAGGCATGTATTATTAATAAAATAGGCATTGAGCTCAGTAGATAATGAAAGGGAAGGAGACCCCAGCCTCCCCCACCCCGGTAAGGTCTCCCACCAGCCCGCAACCTGTCATGAGCTCCCTGAGACTGGTGAGGCTGTCGGATGATGCCCCGGCCTGGGGAAGGCACGCCCTCTCCTCTCCATCCTGGGGACAGGCACGGCTCCCTCAGTTTCTACTGCCAACTCATACCTGGGTCCAGCTCCTCCATTCCAAGTTTCAATATCTCCCCTCCTATGTGGGCTTCCCTGGTGGCTCAACGGTAAAGAATCCACCTACAATGCAGGAAACCTGGGTTCGATCCCTGGGTTGTGAAGATCCCCTGGAGAAGGAAATGGCAACCTGCTCCAGTAATCTTGCCTGGAAAATCCCACAGACAGAGGAGGACCAGGGGTGGGAATGGCTCTCCACTGTTGCCAGCCCTTCGGGTCTCCCACCACCTCTTCTTGGCCTTCTTTTATCACACCTACATGCTTGAAAACAGTCCCTCCCATAAGGGCTCCTCCATCACCCACGGACGGGAGTGTGCCAGCTGGGCCCTGACTGATGGAGATGAGCTGGAATCAGTCACAATGTGGGAGCTGATGGAGATCAGGTGGAACGATAACCAGACAGAAAAGGAGGCAGGCCTTGGGGGAGGGGGCCATGAGCTGAGCCACATGGGGTATCTGATGGCTGTGCAGGAGTGTCTAGCTGCCTCTGTGGGCAGTGAAAACTCCAGGGGACTCTGTAGCTCCATGCTTGGAATACCAGCCTGCTCACAGGGAGGGGCATGATGCCTGCAGCAGCCTTGGAGAAATGGGAACTGGGGTGCCTGGCTCCCGTATCAGCACACAGGGAATCGAGCTGTCTGCCTTGGGGTGGGCAGGGCTGCGGAAGCCTAGGGAAGGTGCTCCATCCAATCTGCTGACCCACATTGCTTCAGCAGGATGCTCCTCCCCTCCAGCAAGGCAGGAGGGCTCACAGCTCCTTGGAGTTCACCGGAGAACACAGCTCTGCATAGTAGTAGGGAAGAAAGTGTAACAAAAGGCAGAGCCAGGGCTTTGCCGTCAGAGGACCCCACGTAAAAACTCAGCCCCACCAGCCACCGGCTGCTTCACGCTGGCTGTTGCCTAAGCCTCCGAGCCTCACTTTTTTCAGATGGAAAATTAGAAAAACAATAGTAAATTTACTGAGCATCAGAAATAATAAGTGAGAAGCATCTGCTAGAATTCCTGGCACATGGACAGTACGGACAATTTAAGTTAGTCAAGGGTTTAGTATCCACATATTTATCCATACAGCAGTGTCTGTTATACAGACTATTGGCTTTTATTATCTTAAAAAAAAGTGTAATGGAGATAAAGCTGCTACGTGGAATTAAAGCCAGAAATGATAAGAATCTTCAGGCACACTGCCACCAGCAACAGTGTGCTTTCACACTGGTGCTGACTGGGCCAGTCTGGACATTGGGTGCTCATCTGCGTAAGGAATAAACCAGCTGAAGTGCATTTGCTCAACAAACACTGAGAGGAAACATGGAGAGAAGCTTCTAGAGGCTAAGTGCATCAGTGGAGAAAATGTAGGCATGTGGACTGAGAATTAGCTTCAGAAGAACATTCCAGAAGCAGAACCATATATGCTAATATGGAATGTTCTGCAAAATATATACTTAAGAGAAAAAAGCAAATATCAAACAGTATGTGTGATATGCTGCTACTTATATGACAAGAGGATACATACATATTAATATCTCTGGACAGATATAAAGATCCAGATAGCAGAGGGCATCTCTACATAGAGAAACCAGAGGCGGGAAGAAGATATACTGTACCCCGTTTTTATCTTACCGTGTGATTGTAGGTTACAATGATTTATAGGCATAGAAAATTCATGCAGCCATATGTTCTGAGTATAGCTCACCATAGATTTCTTGGCCAAAGCAAACAGGCTGGCATTCCATCTCTTCTTGACAAATTATTCTAAAAGTGAATAAGATATCACCAAAGTCAACTTCCCTTCTCCTACTCATTCCTTTCCAGAATCCCTCTTAGCAAGGCTTTTTTACATTAAAAGATGTTCAACAGACTCATGACAAAATGTTCAACACCAGTAATCATTAGGGAAATGTAAGTCATGAGTATGTACTCAAAAGACTTGAGAGAAGGGTCTAAAAGAGACATTTTCACACCCTTATTCGTAGCAGGCATATTTACAGTAGGCAAAAAGTGGAAGCAACCCAAGTGTCCACTGACGCATGAACAGATAAGCAAGACGCGGTCTATGCCTAAAGAGGAACAATGTTCAGCCCTAAAAAGGAAATAAACTCTGACACCACAGCATGGATGAACTGTGAAGAAATTATGCTAGGTGAAATCAGCCCGTTACAAAAGGATAAATACTGCATGATTCCACTTACATGAGATACTTTGAGCAGTCAGACTCATGGAAACAAAAGATAGAACGGTGGTTTCCTGGGACTAGGGCGAGAGAGAAATGGGGAGTGGTTGAATGGGCAGAGTCTCAGGCGTGCAAAATGAAAAACGTCTGCAGACAGTTTGCACGAGTATTATGTTAAGAATATGTGATTTTATTTACCATTACTGAACTGTACACTGAAAAAGCTTGGGATGATAACTTTCATGCTGTGTGTACTTAACTACAATTGAAAATAAAATGAATTTCCTCTGTCTTATAAATGTCAATGTCAGTACCTGACAGAGCCCCTTAGAAGTTACGTTACATACAGTTAACATTTGTGGTTTAGTAGCTAAGTCGTGTCCAACACTTTCGTGACCCCGTGGACTGTAGTCTGCCAGGCTCCTCTGTCCACGGGACTTCATAGGTAAGAAAACTGGAGTGGGTTGCCCTTTTCTTCTTCAGGGGATTTTCCTGACCCAGGAATAGAACCCAAGTCTCCTGCTTTGCCAGAAGAGTCTTTACTGCTGAGCCGTCAGGGAAACCCAGTTAATATTTACTCACTCTCTCTAGTTAATGTTTTAGATCATGATGACTAGCACACCGTGTTGAATGCTCGATTTTTAAAGCATATAGCCACTCTATGACCCCAGATATACAGCAGCCTGAAATGACAGGGATCAGAGGCATAAGGGTGGGGACAGACCAGTGGTTGCCACGTTAGGGTTGAGAGAGAATCTCTAGGGGCGATGGTGAGTTCTGTATCCTGATTGTAGGAGATGTTTACACAAAAATATACATGTGATAAAATGCCCATATCCTTCCCCATAAAAAGTCAGCATATGTAGAAACAGGCAAAACCCAAATCAGGTCTGTATTTTCGAGTATTATCCCAGTGCCAATGTCCTGGCTTTGACCTTTGTACTGGGGTTACGTCAACATCTTCTCTGGTGGAAACGGTGGCAGGGACGAGAAAGCTCTGTACTGTGTTAGCAACATGCGTGAGAGTCTAAAATTATCTGATAATATAAAGATGCTTTATTTTTTCTCACTATTTTAAAACAATTTTTTTTTTGGAGTACTGTTGCTTTGCAATGTTGTGTGATTTTCTGCTGTACAGCAAAGTGAACCAGCCTTACATACCCTGATATCCCCTCCTCTTGGGTTTCCTTCCCTAATTTAGGTCGCACAGAGCATTAGGCAGAGTCCCCTGTGCTTTGCAGTAGGTCCTCATTAGCTATCTATTTTATACCAAGTGGTATATGCGTATATATACTTCAGTCCCAACCTCCCAACTCAGCCCACCCCCTCTGACCCCCCTCGGGGTCCATAAGTTTGTTCTCTACATCTGTGTCTCTGTTTCCACTTTGCAAACAGGTTCCATCTGTACAAAAAGAACAGGGTGTTTTTTTTTAAATTATGTATCCAGTATTGGGAAAACGGGTGATATTTTGTAGCTCTCCAGGAACAGAACCTACTTTATAAGAGGTGAGTTGCCGCTGGACCTCTGTCCACAGAACTCCCATGTGACTCGGGGAGAAACAAAGCCCGTCTCCTCCGCATGCTGGGTGTCCTGGTTCCTTGCACTCCTGTGTCCTGTCCTTCCCACCCACAGGGCCTTCTCCTTCTCCCTCAGACAGAGGGTTGTTGCACCCTCTCTGTCATCATTTTCTGGGAGAGCTCACAGCCCTCCTGGGCAGCAGTAACCCCCGTGTGCCAGGCACAGTGCCCCCACAGCTAAGCCCCTCCTGGGCAGCAGTAACCCCCGTGTGCCAGGCACAGTGCCCCCACAGCTAAGCCCCACTCTCTCCATTGTACAGATGAGGACACTGAGGCTTGGAGATGACGAGGGGCTTGCCAAGGTCCCACAGACAGTGGGTGGATTCAAAGCTGTCCCCGAGCTGGCCTCCTGTGCCCCTTACAGGCCACCTCAGCTGCCACCTGCAGACTGGCCTCTGGCAGCAGGTGCGAGGCAAGCCGATGGGGACAGGGCGCTAATTCAAGGATGAGGGCTGAGCAGCTGTTCTCTGAGTCCTGGTGGCCTGGGGCCACGCAGCTCTTATGTTCCCCGTTAGATAGTGTTCCACTTAGGAGAAGCTCTCTCCCAGCTACGGGGCCATTAGCTCGCTGACTCCTGGAAAAACCATTTGGCCAGCACTAACAGATGCGGCCATCACACAGCCACTCAGCCCTCTCCCTGCCCCATCCAGACCTTGGCGGGGGGCGGGGGGGCCAAGCCCAGGGGAGGGTCTGCAGGGCTCACTTCTGGCCCACCCGCCTCCCTTGCCTGTCTTGGGCTGCATCTCGCCCAGCCCACGCTGCTGCAGCAGGAGGCAGTTTCAGGCAGCCTGGTGTCGATGTGCTGCAAACGGCCTTGTCACCCTGAGAGTTGTTCACAAGCCGCATCATCTCCCCCGATCCTCACCAGAGCCCTATGAAGTCAAAATTAGGATAGTCACTTCCTCTGATCAGTTAAGAAATGAGGCCCAGGAAAGTTAAACAGCTTGCTGATAGAAGAGTTTGACCTCAGGCCTCTGACCTCCAGATCAGTGGAGCTCCGCCTGCCACACGCTGCTGTGATCCTGTGGGGTGTTCCCGTGGGTGGGGAGCTCAAACAGCCTCAAAGCAGGGTCTCCGGGGCCAGGGGGTGGGACCGGGGTTCTGTCTGCCGAGCAGAGGCATCAGGCTGCCAGAGTCATGGCTTTGCCCCCTAGACTTCACCTTCCCTTTTCACTTTCATGCATTGGAGAAGGAAATGGCACCCCACTCCAGTGCTCTTGCCTGGAGAATCCCAGGGACGGGGGAGCCTGGTAGGCTGCTGTCTATGGGGTCGCACAGAGTCGGACACGACTGAAGCGCCTTAGCAGCAGCAGCAGCAACTTCCCTGTTGGCAGAACCCGGGCAGCCCTTGCTCTGGAGGTCCCCTGGCTTGGGTCATTTCATCCTATACCTCCCACGCCCTCTGGACCTTTTGATCAAGCTGGATAAGTGTCCCCACCACCCGCGTGGGGCAGCCACTTGACAGCTGGCAATCCTCCTCTTCCCTCCAGTAGCACAGGCTTCTCTGCACAGAGGTTGCTGTGACATCTGGGGACCCCAGCTGTTCCAGACCAGGGCTCCACAGCCAGAGCTGCAGCCTCAGCGCTGTCTGATACTGCATCTGGGTTCCTGACCTTGCACTGAGGCCAGGATGCACCCAGCAGAGTCAAGCAACCAGTGACCGGTGGGAGGGGCCAGTGCTCACATCCAAAGGAAGAGCTCTAAAGAGCAGTGGCCCATCTGCTGCACAGAGCGGGCACAGAAAGCAAGGAGCTTTGCTCTGCAGAGGCCGTCCTCCCAGCCCGGAGGCCTGAGAGCAGATGGCAGACAGCAGCAGCAGCAGGAGAAGGCTCAGTCCCGAGGCCCAGCCTCCAGGGACCTCTCTGACAGAGTGCAGAGAGGGCACCCTAGGCTGCTGGGTGCGTATGCGCCTGGGTGATGCTGCC
>SJYW01003405.1:4259-26232 GCA_006410735.1 Raphicerus campestris | reverse complement strand
AAAAAAAATTGTTTTAAAATAGTGAGAAAAAATAAAGCATCTTTATATTATCAGATAATTTTAGACTCTCACGCATGTTGCTAACACAGTACAGAGCTTTCTCGTCCCTGCCACCGTTTCCACCAGAGAAGATGTTGACGTAACCCCAGTACAAAGTTCAAAGCCAGGACATTGGCACTGGGATAATACTCGAAAATACAGACCTGATTTGGGTTTTGCCTGTTTCTACATATGCTGACTTTTTATGGGGAAGGATATGGGCATTTTATCACATGTATATTTTTGTGTAAACATCTCCTACAATCAGGATACAGAACTCACCATCGCCCCTAGAGATTCTCTCTCAACCCTAACGTGGCAACCACTGGTCTGTCCCCACCCTTATGCCTCTGATCCCTGTCATTTCAGGCTGCTGTATATCTGGGGTCATAGAGTGGCTATATGCTTTAAAAATCGAGCATTCAACACGGTGTGCTAGTCATCATGATCTAAAACATTAACTAGAGGGAGTGAGTAAATATTAACTGGGTTTCCCTGACGGCTCAGCAGTAAAGACTCTTCTGGCAAAGCAGGAGACTTGGGTTCTATTCCTGGGTCAGGAAAATCCCCTGAAGAAGAAAAGGGCAACCCACTCCAGTTTTCTTACCTATGAAGTCCCGTGGACAGAGGAGCCTGGCAGACTACAGTCCACGGGGTCACGAAAGTGTCGGACACGACTTAGCTACTAAACCACAAACGTTAACTGTATGTAACGTAACTTCTAAGGGGCTCTGTCAGGTACTGACATTGACATTTATAAGACAGAGGAAATTCATTTTATTTTCAATTGTAGTTAAGTACACACAGCATGAAAGTTATCATCCCAAGCTTTTTCAGTGTACAGTTCAGTAATGGTAAATAAAATCACATATTCTTAACATAATACTCGTGCAAACTGTCTGCAGACGTTTTTCATTTTGCACGCCTGAGACTCTGCCCATTCAACCACTCCCCATTTCTCTCTCGCCCTAGTCCCAGGAAACCACCGTTCTATCTTTTGTTTCCATGAGTCTGACTGCTCAAAGTATCTCGTGTAAGTGGAATCATGCAGTATTTATCCTTTTGTAACGGGCTGATTTCACCTAGCATAATTTCTTCACAGTTCATCCATGCTGTGGTGTCAGAGTTTATTTCCTTTTTAGGGCTGAACATTGTTCCTCTTTAGGCATAGACCGCGTCTTGCTTATCTGTTCATGCGTCAGTGGACACTTGGGTTGCTTCCACTTTTTGCCTACTGTAAATATGCCTGCTACGAATAAGGGTGTGAAAATGTCTCTTTTAGACCCTTCTCTCAAGTCTTTTGAGTACATACTCATGACTTACATTTCCCTAATGATTACTGGTGTTGAACATTTTGTCATGAGTCTGTTGAACATCTTTTAATGTAAAAAAGCCTTGCTGAGAGGGATTCTGGAAAGGAATGGGTAGGAGAAGGGAAGTTGACTTTGGTGATGTCTTATTCACTTTTAGAATAATTTGTCAAGAAGAGATGGAATGCCAGCCTGTTTGCTTCAGCCAAGAAATCTATGGTGAGCTATACTCAGAACATATGGCTGCATGAATTTTCTATGCCTATAAATCATTGTAACCTACGATCACATGGTAAGATAAAAACGGGGTACAGTATATCTTCTTCCCTCCTCTGGTTTCTCTATGTAGAGATGCCCTCTGCTATCTGGATCTTTATATCTGTCCAGAGATATTAATATGTATGTATCNCCCCAAGGGGGCCTAAATCACTACTCTGGCCCCAACCCTTAGTACAGCACCTGGAATGGGCCAGGCCCTTGAAAACCAGCTGCGGCAGGCAGAAGGGAGGCAGGGAGGGCCACCCAGGCCTGGCACCCACTTGTGGGATCAGCCTTCAGGAAGCAGCCTCAGCAGCATCAGCCATGCCCACAGCCGGGGCATGCCCAACCCCCTTTCCCAGGGGCAGGCTTCCCTGTACTGGAGTCAGGCTTCGATCTCTCCCCGGAGGCACATCTGGGCGTCTTTCTCTTCCTCTCCAAGCCCGCTCAGAAGCAAAAGGACACTCACCCTCCCAGCACCCACTGTGGCCACTTGTCTTCATTCTGGCCGCTCTGAGGGGAGGCATCACTCAGCCCCACGTTCCAAGAAAGAAACAAAGCTCCAGGAGTTACCCAGGTCCACACAGTTTATTTGGAGAAGGCAATGACTNCTCCCAGCACCCACTGTGGCCACTTGTCTTCATTCTGGCCGCTCTGAGGGGAGGCATCACTCAGCCCCACGTTCCAAGAAGGAAACAAAGCTCCAGGAGTTACCCAGGTCCACACAGTTTATTTGGAGAAGGCAATGACTCCCCACTCCAGTGCTCTTGCCTGGAAAATCCCATGGACGGAGGAGCCTGGTGGGCTGCAGTCCATGGGGTCGCTGAGAGTCGGACACGACTGAGTGACTTCCCTTTCACTTTTCACTCTCATGCACTGGAGAAGGAAATGGCAACCCTCCCCAGTGTTCTTGCCTGGAGAATCCCAGGGGTGGGGGAGCCTGGTGTGGGCTGCCATCTGTGGGGTCGCACAGAGTCAGACACGACTGAAGGGACTCAGCAGCAGCAGCACAGTTTATTACAGAAGGGGGCCTTCTCCTGCAGATCATCCCCTTCTCCTCGAGTGTAACAGGAGGTTGAAATGCAGCCGTCACTTCCTGCCTCAGTTTTGATGGAGGGGCCGATGCAGTGGGCAGCAGGTGGCAAGATGAGCGTGAGAGGAATCACAAGCGCCCGGTTTATACACAGAACTCCGAGAGCCCGTTCCACAGCCCGCACCCCTAGCCGGCTTTCGCCTGGTCGTCTTTCCAGAGACAGAAGGAAGCGAACAAAAAGGTAAAGGGTTCAGATTCCACATCCTGCTGGTTCTGCCTCTCCCAGCGTGCTCGCAGGCAGCCGCATGCTGGCAGCAGTCTTGGGCTCCCTGAGCCCAGGGGTCGCGAACTCGGGCGGGCACAGTGCCTCTGCCCTGAGCCCAGGGGCCACCCCAAGTGCCAGGACTCCCGCAGCAGGGGAGGGCTTCCTCCCCTGCAGACCCCTCCCGAGGGGAGCCAAGCGGGAAGGGAACAGAAGGCAGAGCGCATGAGCCCTCTCAGCATCAGAAACACTGACGATTTTCCTTTCTGTGCCCGCTTAGAACTTTTCTCATCTTTCTACAACATCTGTACATTTCTTTTAAACACATAAGTTTGATTTTAAATGAATGTTCAAAAGAAGGAAGACTGATATTAGACCCCCACCCTCAGCACATTTGGGGAGGGGCCACCAGGGGCTGGGGGTCTGAGGGGAGCTTGACTGGGGCTGTAGGCTACAGGGGACCCTGAAGGGGCCACAGTCCCCAGACCCAGGCCTGGGCAGCCAACCCCATGTCAGACAAGCCCCAGAGGGGCAGGCTCCGCATACGTGTTGTCTTGCTGGTTCTCGTCCCCAGCAAGGCCTTTCTCTGATATGATATCAGGGAGGGCGATAATTAGGCTCAGTGGTGAGCACATCCCTGCACAATGAAGACGCAGCCTCCTGGATCCACAGTCCACGCCTGCTGGTTCACGCCTGCAACAGGCAAGTCCCCACCAAAGTCACTGAGAGCTACATTCCTGGCCCACAGAATCCAGATCAAGAGGTGGAGGATATAAGCTAATTCATGGACTGGAGGGAGGGGGAGAGTCTATGAGGCTTGCCTACTTTACCCCCCACACTAGACATGGGGAAACTGAGGACCAGATGAACCCAGAAACTCTGGGAGACTCTGCTTATCAACTCTAAGGGCTGCGCATCCAGCCTTTAAAGAAGAAGAAGGGAAATTCCCACACAGGCGACAACATGGATGAACCTCAAGGACATTCTACCAAGTGAACCAGGACAATCAGAGGAAACACAGGTTCTGTTTGATTCCGTTTGTACGAGGCGCCTGGTACAGTCACGTTCGTAGAGACAAGAAGCAGAATGGAGGTTGCCAGAGGCTGAGCGGATGGGAGTGAGGGGTGAGGTGTGACAGGCACACAGTTCAATTTGGAAAGCTGACGGAGTTCTGTAGATGGATGGTGATGATGGTTGTACAATAATAAGGACATATTTAACACTTCTGAACCACACACTTAGCCATGGTTAAGATGGAAATTGTGTCATATGCGTATTTCACCACAATTAAGAATAAATTCTTCAAAACAAAACTGTAAGGGCCGAGGGAAAGTGAGGTCAAGGTCCTCAAGAAGATGACGACTGCTCAAGACTGGGACTCCTTATTGCTCCTCCAGTGGGTGAGGACCCCCAAAGTGTCCCAGGCCACCCCCCCACATGTCCATGAGCAGCACCCTCAACCCACCCAACCCCCCTCCCTCATCTCTGGCCGAGGAAGCATCATGAGGCATGCACACCTCCCTTGAGTCCTTTCTGCGTCCCTTGACTACACAGTACCAGTCAGGTGGGGATCCCCAAAGCAGGACCTCAGACCCTGAGAGGTGTCCCCAGCCAACAAAAGTCTTTAGCATGAAGCCTGTCACAGATGCCTCCCTCCTTCCTCATCAACACCCCAAGTCTGAAGAGCAGCTGACTGTCTATCAAAGAGGGGCAAAGCTCTTTGTGAAGTGAAAGTCGCTCAGTCTTGTCTGACTCTTTGCGACCCCATGGACTATATAGTCCGTGGAATTCTCCAGGCCAGAATACCAGAGTGGATAGCCTTTCCCTTCTCCAGGGGATCTTCCCAATCCAGGGATCAAACCCAGGTCTCCATCACTGCAGGCTGAGTCTTTACCAGCTGAGCCACAGCTCTTTGGTGGAGACATAAATGTCTGAAAGCCACGTGGAGGAATGCTGAAACAAATGAACCACTGGGAATCACCTCCTCTCTGCTCTGCCCTGCCCTCCCTGGATGAGAACACGAAGACCTGCCGATACAGAAGGCAGGTACAGACAGTACCAAGAGAGGCCATCTGAACCAGCAGACAAGCTCAAAGGCAAGCACAGAAACATATCTGATTCAGTGATATTTACCAGGGAAATGGGTAAAGTCTATGATCTGTGCCCAAAGACCCAACTGTCCAGAGGGGCATGTATCTCAGCAGCTGAGCATGTGGTCAGCCTGGCTTCACAGTAAGTTCACTGTGACGCCGTATGGGCGTGGGTTGCCTTAACAGAAGCAGAACCTACAGAAAAAAGGAGCGTAAAGTCACAGTCAGACCATCAGGCCCGAGGGAGGGGGTTGCAGGGAGGAGTGAACAGTGGGCAACCGGGGGCCTCTCGGGCACAGTGGGTGTTCGGTGCCTGCCTCTCCCCGGTTTAGGGAGAGCAGCAGCAGTAGGTGGAGGGAGAAGGAGGGGTCTCTCTTCTTTGCCGTCAGCGTGTATGGTGGTCTCTGTCTGAGGGTGACGGGTTTCTGGTCAGGGGACACTGAAGCCCCTTGACAGGATGTTGTAGAGAATCTTCATGCACACTGTGGGCTAACAGACACATTTTAAAATCCCTTTCAACAAAAAATGACTGTGAATTTTTTGAATGGACTGTGAATTATAAAGCTATGTCTTCCTTCCAATTTATACATGCTTGCAGAATTTCAACTGATTTCAATTGAACTTAAATTGTCCAAAGACCAGCATCTCCCTTAATCCCCATAACCATTTTTTAACATGGGGGGAGAAAGGATTTCTACAAATAGGATCCTTTTAGACCTAACTCTAGATTTCTCCATGATTTCACAGAACCAACAGCAATATGAGATTCCTCCAAGTGCTCTCCTGCCCAAACACCTCTATCAACCTGGAGCACTGTTGACAACAGAAATAGCAAAGTATGAACGCACGCTTTGCAACGATCAACGCAGCAGATGGGCCCATGGTCACCAAGGGAAAGCCCACACTCCGAAACACATGCATTTTGCCCACAAAAACAGACTAAAGGCCCTCACCACATATTTGAAGACTTCCAAATGCACGGCTAACATAACTGTCTTACAAGGCTGCCACAAGCTAGAAAGCAATGGGACTGTTAATAGCAGAAACACTGTTGGGTGATACTGAGATAAAAGACAAAAAATTTATAAAACAGCCAAAACATTCAACACACATGGTNCAGGTGAGTCACTAATGGTTTGGGACTGGTTTGTGGTCTGTCTGCCCCACACACCCCCAAGGGGGCCTAAATCACTACTCTGGCCCCAACCCTTAGTACAGCACCTGGAATGGGCCAGGCCCTTGAAAACCAGCTGCGGCAGGCAGAAGGGAGGCAGGGAGGGCCACCCAGGCCTGGCACCCACTTGTGGGATCAGCCTTCAGGAAGCAGCCTCAGCAGCATCAGCCATGCCCACAGCCGGGGCATGCCCAACCCCCTTTCCCAGGGGCAGGCTTCCCTGTACTGGAGTCAGGCTTCGATCTCTCCCCGGAGGCACATCTGGGCGTCTTTCTCTTCCTCTCCAAGCCCGCTCAGAAGCAAAAGGACACTCACCCTCCCAGCACCCACTGTGGCCACTTGTCTTCATTCTGGCCGCTCTGAGGGGAGGCATCACTCAGCCCCACGTTCCAAGAAGGAAACAAAGCTCCAGGAGTTACCCAGGTCCACACAGTTTATTTGGAGAAGGCAATGACTCCCCACTCCAGTGCTCTTGCCTGGAAAATCCCATGGACGGAGGAGCCTGGTGGGCTGCAGTCCATGGGGTCGCTGAGAGTCGGACACGACTGAGTGACTTCCCTTTCACTTTTCACTCTCATGCACTGGAGAAGGAAATGGCAACCCTCCCCAGTGTTCTTGCCTGGAGAATCCCAGGGGTGGGGGAGCCTGGTGTGGGCTGCCATCTGTGGGGTCGCACAGAGTCAGACACGACTGAAGGGACTCAGCAGCAGCAGCACAGTTTATTACAGAAGGGGGCCTTCTCCTGCAGATCATCCCCTTCTCCTCGAGTGTAACAGGAGGTTGAAATGCAGCCGTCACTTCCTGCCTCAGTTTTGATGGAGGGGCCGATGCAGTGGGCAGCAGGTGGCAAGATGAGCGTGAGAGGAATCACAAGCGCCCGGTTTATACACAGAACTCTGAGAGCCCGTTCCACAGCCCGCACCCCTAGCCAGCTTTTGCCTGGTCGTCTTTCCAGAGACAGAAGGAAGCGAACAAAAAGGTAAAGGGTTCAGATTCCACATCCTGCTGGTTCTGCCTCTCCCAGCGTGCTCGCAGGCAGCCGCATGCTGGCAGCAGTCTTGGGCTCCCTGAGCCCAGGGGTCGCGAACTCGGGCGGGCACAGTGCCTCTGCCCTGAGCCCAGGGGCCACCCCAAGTGCCAGGACTCCCGCAGCAGGGGAGGGCTTCCTCCCCTGCAGACCCCTCCCGAGGGGAGCCAAGCGGGAAGGGAACAGAAGGCAGAGCGCATGAGCCCTCTCAGCATCAGAAACACTGACGATTTTCCTTTCTGTGCCCGCTTAGAACTTTTCTCATCTTTCTACAACATCTGTACATTTCTTTTAAACACATAAGTTTGATTTTAAATGAATGTTCAAAAGAAGGAAGACTGATATTAGACCCCCACCCTCAGCACATTTGGGGAGGGGCCACCAGGGGCTGGGGGTCTGAGGGGAGCTTGACTGGGGCTGTAGGCTACAGGGGACCCTGAAGGGGCCACAGTCCCCAGACCCAGGCCTGGGCAGCCAACCCCATGTCAGACAAGCCCCAGAGGGGCAGGCTCCGCATACGTGTTGTCTTGCTGGTTCTCGTCCCCAGCAAGGCCTTTCTCTGATATGATATCAGGGAGGGCGATAATTAGGCTCAGTGGTGAGCACATCCCTGCACAATGAAGACGCAGCCTCCTGGATCCACAGTCCACGCCTGCTGGTTCACGCCTGCAACAGGCAAGTCCCCACCAAAGTCACTGAGAGCTACATTCCTGGCCCACAGAATCCAGATCAAGAGGTGGAGGATATAAGCTAATTCATGGACTGGAGGGAGGGGGAGAGTCTATGAGGCTTGCCTACTTTACCCCCCACACTAGACATGGGGAAACTGAGGACCAGATGAACCCAGAAACTCTGGGAGACTCTGCTTATCAACTCTAAGGGCTGCGCATCCAGCCTTTAAAGAAGAAGAAGGGAAATTCCCACACAGGCGACAACATGGATGAACCTCAAGGACATTCTACCAAGTGAACCAGGACAATCAGAGGAAACACAGGTTCTGTTTGATTCCATTTGTACGAGGCGCCTGGTACAGTCACGTTCGTAGAGACAAGAAGCAGAATGGAGGTTGCCAGAGGCTGAGCGGATGGGAGTGAGGGGTGAGGTGTGACAGGCACACAGTTCAATTTGGAAAGCTGACGGAGTTCTGTAGATGGATGGTGATGATGGTTGTACAATAATAAGGACATATTTAACACTTCTGAACCACACACTTAGCCATGGTTAAGATGGAAATTGTGTCATATGCGTATTTCACCACAATTAAGAATAAATTCTTCAAAACAAAACTGTAAGGGCCGAGGGAAAGTGAGGTCAAGGTCCTCAAGAAGATGACGACTGCTCAAGACTGGGACTCCTTATTGCTCCTCCAGTGGGTGAGGACCCCCAAAGTGTCCCAGGCCACCCCCCCACATGTCCATGAGCAGCACCCTCAACCCACCCAACCCCCCTCCCTCATCTCTGGCCGAGGAAGCATCATGAGGCATGCACACCTCCCTTGAGTCCTTTCTGCGTCCCTTGACTACACAGTACCGGTCAGGTGGGGATCCCCAAAGCAGGACCTCAGACCCTGAGAGGTGTCCCCAGCCAACAAAAGTCTTTAGCATGAAGCCTGTCACAGATGCCTCCCTCCTTCCTCATCAACACCCCAAGTCTGAAGAGCAGCTGACTGTCTATCAAAGAGGGGCAAAGCTCTTTGTGAAGTGAAAGTCGCTCAGTCTTGTCTGACTCTTTGCGACCCCATGGACTATATAGTCCGTGGAATTCTCCAGGCCAGAATACCAGAGTGGATAGCCTTTCCCTTCTCCAGGGGATCTTCCCAATCCAGGGATCAAACCCAGGTCTCCATCACTGCAGGCTGAGTCTTTACCAGCTGAGCCACAGCTCTTTGGTGGAGACATAAATGTCTGAAAGCCACGTGGAGGAATGCTGAAACAAATGAACCACTGGGAATCACCTCCTCTCTGCTCTGCCCTGCCCTCCCTGGATGAGAACACGAAGACCTGCCGATACAGAAGGCAGGTACAGACAGTACCAAGAGAGGCCATCTGAACCAGCAGACAAGCTCAAAGGCAAGCACAGAAACATATCTGATTCAGTGATATTTACCAGGGAAATGGGTAAAGTCTATGATCTGTGCCCAAAGACCCAACTGTCCAGAGGGGCATGTATCTCAGCAGCTGAGCATGTGGTCAGCCTGGCTTCACAGTAAGTTCACTGTGACGCCGTATGGGCGTGGGTTGCCTTAACAGAAGCAGAACCTACAGAAAAAAGGAGCGTAAAGTCACAGTCAGACCATCAGGCCCGAGGGAGGGGGTTGCAGGGAGGAGTGAACAGTGGGCAACCGGGGGCCTTTCAGGCACAGTGGGTGTTCGGTGCCTGCCTCTCCCCGGTTTAGGGAGAGCAGCAGCAGTAGGTGGAGGGAGAAGGAGGGGTCTCTCTTCTTTGCCGTCAGCGTGTATGGTGGTCTCTGTCTGAGGGTGACGGGTTTCTGGTCAGGGGACACTGAAGCCCCTTGACAGGATGTTGTAGAGAATCTTCATGCACACTGTGGGCTAACAGACACATTTTAAAATCCCTTTCAACAAAAAATGACTGTGAATTTTTTGAATGGACTGTGAATTATAAAGCTATGTCTTCCTTCCAATTTATACATGCTTGCAGAATTTCAACTGATTTCAATTGAACTTAAATTGTCCAAAGACCAGCATCTCCCTTAATCCCCATAACCATTTTTTAACATGGGGGGAGAAAGGATTTCTACAAATAGGATCCTTTTAGACCTAACTCTAGATTTCTCCATGATTTCACAGAACCAACAGCAATATGAGATTCCTCCAAGTGCTCTCCTGCCCAAACACCTCTATCAACCTGGAGCACTGTTGACAACAGAAATAGCAAAGTATGAATGCACGCTTTGCAACGATCAACGCAGCAGATGGGCCCATGGTCACCAAGGGAAAGCCCACACTCCAAAACACATGCATTTTGCCCACAAAAACAGACTAAAGGCCCTCACCACATATTTGAAGACTTCCAAATGCACGGCTAACATAACTGTCTTACAAGGCTGCCACAAGCTAGAAAGCAATGGGACTGTTAATAGCAGAAACACTGTTGGGTGATACTGAGATAAAAGACAAAAAATTTATAAAACAGCCAAAACATTCAACACACATGGTAACCTGGAGCCATTTAGTATAAGGCAAGCAAAGTGGCAAGCTTAGAATAGCCTGAAGCTGTCGGTCCCTGGCCACAGGAACCACCGCAAAGGACGATGTTTGAAAGGGCTCTGAAAACCACACCAAGTCTGTGTCTGCTAGTGATGGGGTGACGTGGAGTCAGCCATGAAAGAGACTGTCCTCCTCTTTACTATGCCAGGGTGGTAGAGATGCTTTAGCAAATGTCTAGGCCAAAACCGAGTCATAATTATCAGCATCCTATAACATGAGAATGGTGACAGGCCAGCTCTGGGGTCTGACAGCCAGATGCAGCCTGCAGAGGAGGAGGAGATGGGCTTTGAAGTTTGACTCCTGGTTCCACCGTTAACTGGTCATGGGACTTCACACCGTCTTTCCAAGCTCCAGCTTCCTCATTTATAAGAAGAGGTCACATATCTACCTCTATAAAGCACCTAGTACCAAGTCCTCCAACAATTATTATTTCCATGACCACATGCAAAATAAAGGGCAAGAGTAAGTTACAAAGCACAGCTTGCTCTAGGTACCAATTCAGTTCAGCGATCAGCAAGGAACTAGACTTGCTCTGCGCAAGCCCGGGAGGACAGGACGAGCAGGGAGGTCCTCCTCCAGACACGTGGCTGTGCTGTGAGCATCCCTCACCCTGCCTTCACACAGTCCCGACACTGTTTCACAGCTGGGCGGCCTCCTTGAGGAGCCCGTCCCCTCAGAGCGAAAAGTAGACTGATTTATTCTGCCAGTGGAACCGTGAGGAGTGAGCCAACAGCCTTTAAAAGTCTCACCTTTTAATGTCTAGATTTCCACCCTTGGGACACTAGTTNACCCAGCTCTCCGAATCACAGGTTAGATACAGCCAGGTTAAGTACACCAGGGAGAGGGCCTCCGCTGACTGTGGCCCGTCCTGCGGCCAGCACTTCCCCAGAACAAACCCAAGCACTTCCCTCGGCCATTAATAACCTCCTCTGCAGCAGTGAACTGTGAACACGAGGCTAGGCATTAAGACAGCGCAGGAAAATTCTTTGTGTTGCAAAGGCTTTTTCTCTGGACGCTCATTATTGTTACGCAAACCCTGGCTTCGTGGGGTAGGGTCCCACTGCCTTTTTCTTTTCCAGTTTCGCAGGACATCCAATACAGAAACACCCTGACTGCCTGCCTGGCCAGGATGGGCCCTCTCTGACCACCCCGGAGTGCAAAGCACACCACTGGCTGCGTGAAACCGCAGGGAGGGAACGAGTGCCCTGACCAGGAAATCTTACCAGGGATGGGAAGGAGCCGCCATCACTGGGGAAACTCAGCACTATGGGGTTCCAGGACATAGTGACAGTCAGCGGCGGGCGATAAGGGCTTCCCAGGCGGCGCTAGTGGTAAAGAACCCACCTGCCGGCGCAGGAGACACAAGAGATAAGCGGGTTTGAACCCTGGGTCGAGAAGATCCCCTAGAGGAGGGCATGGCAACCCACTCCAGTATTCTTGCCCGGAGAGTCCCAGGGACAGAGGAGCCTGGCAGGCTACAGTCCACAGGGTCGCAAAGAGTCGGACAGGACTGAAGCGACTTAGCACGTCTGTGTGAAAGTGATAAAGTTCACAGAAATAGGAGAAGCTTGGAAGAAAAGATGTTTTATTGGGTCTTAGAAATATGAGTAGGACCCAGTGACTTAGAAATGAGAATAGAGGAATCTAGTTAATGATGATAGTGTTAACTCACACCTCCCACTGGTCTAGACGCCTCAGATATTCTAACTCACGCTCCCCCCAATTTATTCTTATAAATTCGGTCCTATAATGTCAAGACCCCTAAATTTACGGATGAGGAAGCAGAGGTAGAGATTCCCAGTACTTTACTCAAGATGCACACGGCTAGGGACTTCCTTGGTGGGCCAGTCGTTAAGAATCTGCCTTCCAATGCAGGGGACACAGGTGCGATCCCTGGTTGGGAAACTTAAGATCTCACATGTCACAGGGCAACGAAGCCCTCAAGCCACAGCTAGAGAGCCTGCGTGCCAAAACCAAGAGCCAACCCAGACAAATAAATTGATTAATTAAAATAAATAAACTTCAATAAAATTAAAAGATTAACATGGCTAAAGAATGGAAGCATGAGGATTCTCGCCAGGCAGCCACCCAGAGCCTTTGCTTAAAGCTGCTGGGCTCGTCGGCTGCTTGGTAATTAAAGGAGGAAACTCACAAGTGTGTGGTTTTCAACCACCTGGCTCTCACCACTGGACAGTCTCCTGGCCCCTCTGCTGGACTCAGCCCAGTGCCCATCCAGGGGCCTGCCCAGCAGAGACTCCAGGCTAGTCTGCCACACCTACACATGTAGGCTCTCTGTTTAACCAGCCCACCCAGGGGGTTCATAATCTCCTGTCCTTCAAGGGAGCCAACCCCACCTCTCATGCTTCCTGGACTCCTGATTGCTTGAGCAGCCTTGCTGACCCATCTGGATACATCTCCCCGTGAAAAACCCTCCACACACCCCAACGCTGAACCTGCTGAATGGGTGTCCCCAGTGCTCCAGCCCCAGAGCGGCCCCCCAGCCTCCTGGGGCCTGGCAGCAGAGCAGAGCCACCCAGCCCAGGATGTAGCAGGGGGAGGACTCCAGGCGGCCTCTGCCCTCAGCCCCTGGCCTGAGGCAGGTCCACCAAGCCAGCCCAAGGTGTGCTGTGCCAGTTCTGAGCTGCGCATATTTTCCAAAGCCGGGGTCCTTTCCAGCTTCATCTTGGTTTTCCCAGCTCTCCAGCTGCTTCTGAACCCCAGGAACCTACCCTCAACACATCTCACCATGCAATGAAAATGAGGGCCTTTAATTTCCTAAGAAAACTATAATCCAGAGTTTTCTGCTACTGGCTTCTCAGTCTGGCTACTAAAGCTCTGCAAAGCACCTGGGAGACCTGTTCCCCTTCATCTTTTCTGGACCCCATTCCCCCTTAACAAAACAATTAAAAGCAGGATCTAGATACTCCGGCATGTGCTAAGCCACAGTGGACGAGCTGCCAGCACTCAGCCAGCCCGCCCATCCGTGCTGGAGGCAGGGCCCGGCGCCACCCCACAGCTTTGTGCTCTGGAACCCCACCTAGCACAGGCTAGCTCTCTGCATCCGCTCCAGTGCCACCCGCTCCAGGAGGAGACAGTCAATACTCCAAGAATGCTCTCCTTCTCAGAGCACATTCAAAGCCAGTGTTTCCAGGAAAGTGAGTCAATGGTTACGTAAAGGACCTAAGGACTTGAAGGACCAACACCTAAAGCGACTCAGCACCCTGTGCCTTGCCACCCTCCAAGCTCCCCACAAACACTCCTGGAGGCTCTCTCAGTGTTCCCCAGGCAAAGACTTCACATCTGTCACAACAGCACCCAGAACCAGAGGACCAAGACTCCCTACTCAGAGTCCTCAACGTTATAGAGAATGCTTTGCAGGCAGTCAGCTCTAGAACCACTGGCCTGGGTGAGGACGGGGGGTGTGGAGCTCCGTGTGCCTCCAGGGAATCGCTCCTGCCCAGGCACCGGGAGCCCACATTCCCCTCACACTTAGGCCAGGCATTGGCGCATCCTTGGCTTGGATCCTCAGGCCCTGGTCTGGAGTCTTGGGAGTGACACCAAGGGTGCCATCCAGAGCAGGGTCGGCACAGTGCTGTCTTTAGTCCAGGGCCATATGATCCCACCAGGACCACAAAGTCTGGGGGAGGAGACCCGAGCACTGGTCTGAGTCCAGAAGCTGAAATTCCCTTTGATTCCTTTCCTGTGAGTCATTTGCAGGTTGCCTTGGGCCTGGAGGAGTGGGTTAGGGTCTCTGGGCTGGAAGGGCTGTAGTGCTCAGCTGACAGGGGTCCTGGTCTCTGGGTGAGTCCAGACTCCCCCACCAGGGCTCATACCCAGTGGAAGCCTAGCTGCTCTCACTTGCCAGGGAGAAGAGGTCTGCGAGGCGGGGGCGGGGTGGGGGTCCAAGCAGGTGCCCACCCAAAGGAATGAATGAATGCATCGTGTCTGGAGGAAACAGCACATCAGGACCCGTGGAGATCAGCCCGGATCTGAAAGGGGAGGCCTTGCTGATACAAATGACATGTGAGCAAGTGGTGTTCCTTCCTGGAACCTCAATTTCTTGCTTATGAAAAGAGGGCTGGGCATGGGAGCCCAGATATGTACCTTCTAGCACCCACAGGCATCAAGTTCCCAACATGAGGGTGCCACCATGCTGGCCAGGAGCCCCTGAGAAGCAGAGTTCAGGGCACCAGCTTCTCCAGCACTGGGCTGCCCAGCCACCTGGGCGGGGTGAGCTCAGGAGAGGGAGGCTGGGCGCAGCCCAGAGGTCCTGGCACTGAGCCAGGCCTAGAAAACTGGGATTGCTTCTCTCCTGGGTCCAGACTGGGCCATGCTCTTAAGCTCTGTAGCTTGAGGAATCCTGATAGAAGGAGACATTGGCTGTAAGAGTCTACAGCCTCAAACCACTGCACAAACGTTCCCCAAAACAACCAAGGGGTGAAGCCCAGGGCATCCAGAACCTGACTTTCAGGTACACACTTGTTACCCCAGGTCCTGAGGCAGAAGTGAGTCTACCCAGCACATCTCCCGGGGCGGCCAGGCCCACCTGGACTGGAGCACGGCTGTGCTGATCAGCTGACTGGGTGGAGACTTCTAGCTCAAAACACCCCAGTGCTGGCAGTGCCACCTCACAGGGTCAGGCCCTATTAGAGTGCAAAAGTGCCCCGGTTGATGCCAGCTGTTACCTCAGAGCCACCCCAGCCCCACTGACCTACCGTGCAGCTATAGAGCCTCCCTGATACATCGTTAAGTCCACTACCCTATGTGAGAATCAAATGGGACCAAATGGGAGACGGTTTTAAACAGTTCAGGGGGTTCTCACAGCTAGAATACTGGCATGGTTTGCTATTCCCTCCTCCAGGAAGAAGAAAGAAGAAAAGAGGCAGAGTGCAGCAGAATCGATGCTGTCAAACCATAGTGCTGGAGAAGACTCCTGCGAGGCCCTTGGACAGCAAGATCAAGCCAGTCCGTCCTAAAGGAAATCAATCCTGAATGCTCTTTGGAAGGACTGATGCTGAAGCTGAAGTTCCAGTGCTCTGGCCACCTGATGCGAAGAGCTGACTGACTGGAAAGACCCTGGTGGTGGGAAAGACAGAGAGCGGGAGGAAAGGACGACAGAGAATGAGGGGCTTGGACGGCATCGCCAACTCATTTGATATGAACTTGGGCAAACTCTGGGAGGCAGTGAGCGACAGAGAAGCCCGGCATGCTGCAGCCCACGGGGTTGCCAAGAGTGGAACATGACTTGGCAGCTTAACAACAGCAGCCACCACCAGGCAGAGCATAGAAAAGGCTTCCAATAATCACCGCTTCCCTGCCTTTCCACCACAACTCCGCTTGCAGAGACGAGCAGGCCAGCTGCTCAGAGAGACCAGATAGCAAGGGCCATGGTGGGTAAGGGGCAAGGACAAGCAGCGAGAGGGGAACTTTGCCGGGAAGGGCAGAGCTGAGGAGGAGCTCTGACTACAGGGGGAAGAGCACAGAAAGCAGAGACGGGAGGGATGGAGTGAAAGTGTCCCCCACAGGAAGGCAGGCCACAGGCTGGTCTGACCAAGGATGTGCCCATTCGGCCCGAAGAAGTGGAAGCCACATTTAAAAGATGCGACTATTCTAAACAAAAATCTGGATTTCCAGCTTCTCCTGAAATTTCAGTAATTCTGGCAACATTGGTTCCACATATCCATTTGCCTACCAGGGGCTGTCTTGAATGGCAGTTGACACTTGAGTGGGCAAATGCTCCTCAGCCCACCCCCCAGCCCCACCATGGGGCTGCNGGCATCGATCGAGCACCCACTGATGTCAGAACACTCTCATCCGGAGGGGCCTGGAGGGATGGAGCTAGGCCACACAGCTGGGACCGGGTCTGGCTGCCCTTGGGCTCCTCCCCACCTGGGCTGCCCGTGGGACCAAGGCCTTGCCTGGGCTGGTGGAGAGGGGCGTGCAGGAGGAGGTCAGACCTCCTTCCTCAGCTCTGCCACGCTTCTCTCAGCTTAGGCCTGACTCCAGGGGTCCACAGAAGCCACGGAGCATCCCCACAGGCCTGCCTTGCCTCGCATGCAGCCCATCCTCCCTCCTGCCCCCTCTTGTTGAGGACGGTCCGCTGTGAGGCCCCACCTAGCTGGGGAGAGTGGCTCCCTCCACGGCTAAGTTATGAAAGCTCTCCCCTGGCAGCTGTAAGGAGTTTCCACCTCACACCCAGCTCTCCGAATCACAGGTTAGATACAGCCAGGTTAAGTACACCAGGGAGAGGGCCTCCGCTGACTGTGGCCCGTCCTGCGGCCAGCACTTCCCCAGAACAAACCCAAGCACTTCCCTCGGCCATTAATAACCTCCTCTGCAGCAGTGAACTGTGAACACGAGGCTAGGCATTAAGACAGCGCAGGAAAATTCTTTGTGTTGCAAAGGCTTTTTCTCTGGACGCTCATTATTGTTACGCAAACCCTGGCTTCGTGGGGTAGGGTCCCACTGCCTTTTTCTTTTCCAGTTTCGCAGGACATCCAATACAGAAACACCCTGACTGCCTGCCTGGCCAGGATGGGCCCTCTCTGACCACCCCGGAGTGCAAAGCACACCACTGGCTGCGTGAAACCGCAGGGAGGGAACGAGTGCCCTGACCAGGAAATCTTACCAGGGATGGGAAGGAGCCGCCATCACTGGGGAAACTCAGCACTATGGGGTTCCAGGACATAGTGACAGTCAGCGGCGGGCGATAAGGGCTTCCCAGGCGGCGCTAGTGGTAAAGAACCCACCTGCCGGCGCAGGAGACACAAGAGATAAGCGGGTTTGAACCCTGGGTCGAGAAGATCCCCTAGAGGAGGGCATGGCAACCCACTCCAGTATTCTTGCCCGGAGAGTCCCAGGGACAGAGGAGCCTGGCAGGCTACAGTCCACAGGGTCGCAAAGAGTCGGACAGGACTGAAGCGACTTAGCACGTCTGTGTGAAAGTGATAAAGTTCACAGAAATAGGAGAAGCTTGGAAGAAAAGATGTTTTATTGGGTCTTAGAAATATGAGTAGGACCCAGTGACTTAGAAATGAGAATAGAGGAATCTAGTTAATGATGATAGTGTTAACTCACACCTCCCACTGGTCTAGACGCCTCAGATATTCTAACTCACGCTCCCCCCAATTTATTCTTATAAATTCGGTCCTATAATGTCAAGACCCCTAAATTTACGGATGAGGAAGCAGAGGTAGAGATTCCCAGTACTTTACTCAAGATGCACACGGCTAGGGACTTCCTTGGTGGGCCAGTCGTTAAGAATCTGCCTTCCAATGCAGGGGACACAGGTGCGATCCCTGGTTGGGAAACTTAAGATCTCACATGTCACAGGGCAACGAAGCCCTCAAGCCACAGCTAGAGAGCCTGCGTGCCAAAACCAAGAGCCAACCCAGACAAATAAATTGATTAATTAAAATAAATAAACTTCAATAAAATTAAAAGATTAACATGGCTAAAGAATGGAAGCATGAGGATTCTCGCCAGGCAGCCACCCAGAGCCTTTGCTTAAAGCTGCTGGGCTCGTCGGCTGCTTGGTAATTAAAGGAGGAAACTCACAAGTGTGTGGTTTTCAACCACCTGGCTCTCACCACTGGACAGTCTCCTGGCCCCTCTGCTGGACTCAGCCCAGTGCCCATCCAGGGGCCTGCCCAGCAGAGACTCCAGGCTAGTCTGCCACACCTACACATGTAGGCTCTCTGTTTAACCAGCCCACCCAGGGGGTTCATAATCTCCTGTCCTTCAAGGGAGCCAACCCCACCTCTCATGCTTCCTGGACTCCTGATTGCTTGAGCAGCCTTGCTGACCCATCTGGATACATCTCCCCGTGAAAAACCCTCCACACACCCCAACGCTGAACCTGCTGAATGGGTGTCCCCAGTGCTCCAGCCCCAGAGCGGCCCCCCAGCCTCCTGGGGCCTGGCAGCAGAGCAGAGCCACCCAGCCCAGGATGTAGCAGGGGGAGGACTCCAGGCGGCCTCTGCCCTCAGCCCCTGGCCTGAGGCAGGTCCACCAAGCCAGCCCAAGGTGTGCTGTGCCAGTTCTGAGCTGCGCATATTTTCCAAAGCCGGGGTCCTTTCCAGCTTCATCTTGGTTTTCCCAGCTCTCCAGCTGCTTCTGAACCCCAGGAACCTACCCTCAACACATCTCACCATGCAATGAAAATGAGGGCCTTTAATTTCCTAAGAAAACTATAATCCAGAGTTTTCTGCTACTGGCTTCTCAGTCTGGCTACTAAAGCTCTGCAAAGCACCTGGGAGACCTGTTCCCCTTCATCTTTTCTGGACCCCATTCCCCCTTAACAAAACAATTAAAAGCAGGATCTAGATACTCCGGCATGTGCTAAGCCACAGTGGACGAGCTGCCAGCACTCAGCCAGCCCGCCCATCCGTGCTGGAGGCAGGGCCCGGCGCCACCCCACAGCTTTGTGCTCTGGAACCCCACCTAGCACAGGCTAGCTCTCTGCATCCGCTCCAGTGCCACCCGCTCCAGGAGGAGACAGTCAATACTCCAAGAATGCTCTCCTTCTCAGAGCACATTCAAAGCCAGTGTTTCCAGGAAAGTGAGTCAATGGTTACGTAAAGGACCTAAGGACTTGAAGGACCAACACCTAAAGCGACTCAGCACCCTGTGCCTTGCCACCCTCCAAGCTCCCCACAAACACTCCTGGAGGCTCTCTCAGTGTTCCCCAGGCAAAGACTTCACATCTGTCACAACAGCACCCAGAACCAGAGGACCAAGACTCCCTACTCAGAGTCCTCAACGTTATAGAGAATGCTTTGCAGGCAGTCAGCTCTAGAACCACTGGCCTGGGTGAGGACGGCGGGTGTGGAGCTCCGTGTGCCTCCAGGGAATCGCTCCTGCCCAGGCACCGGGAGCCCACATTCCCCTCACACTTAGGCCAGGCATTGGCGCATCCTTGGCTTGGATCCTCAGGCCCTGGTCTGGAGTCTTGGGAGTGACACCAAGGGTGCCATCCAGAGCAGGGTCGGCACAGTGCTGTCTTTAGTCCAGGGCCATATGATCCCACCAGGACCACAAAGTCTGGGGGAGGAGACCCGAGCACTGGTCTGAGTCCAGAAGCTGAAATTCCCTTTGATTCCTTTCCTGTGAGTCATTTGCAGGTTGCCTTGGGCCTGGAGGAGTGGGTTAGGGTCTCTGGGCTGGAAGGGCTGTAGTGCTCAGCTGACAGGGGTCCTGGTCTCTGGGTGAGTCCAGACTCCCCCACCAGGGCTCATACCCAGTGGAAGCCTAGCTGCTCTCACTTGCCAGGGAGAAGAGGTCTGCGAGGCGGGGGCGGGGTGGGGGTCCAAGCAGGTGCCCACCCAAAGGAATGAATGAATGCATCGTGTCTGGAGGAAACAGCACATCAGGACCCGTGGAGATCAGCCCTGATCTGAAAGGGGAGGCCTTGCTGATACAAATGACATGTGAGCAAGTGGTGTTCCTTCCTGGAACCTCAATTTCTTGCTTATGAAAAGAGGGCTGGGCATGGGAGCCCAGATATGTACCTTCTAGCACCCACAGGCATCAAGTTCCCAACATGAGGGTGCCACCATGCTGGCCAGGAGCCCCTGAGAAGCAGAGTTCAGGGCACCAGCTTCTCCAGCACTGGGCTGCCCAGCCACCTGGGCGGGGTGAGCTCAGGAGAGGGAGGCTGGGCGCAGCCCAGAGGTCCTGGCACTGAGCCAGGCCTAGAAAACTGGGATTGCTTCTCTCCTGGGTCCAGACTGGGCCATGCTCTTAAGCTCTGTAGCTTGAGGAATCCTGATAGAAGGAGACATTGGCTGTAAGAGTCTACAGCCTCAAACCACTGCACAAACGTTCCCCAAAACAACCAAGGGGTGAAGCCCAGGGCATCCAGAACCTGACTTTCAGGTACACACTTGTTACCCCAGGTCCTGAGGCAGAAGTGAGTCTACCCAGCACATCTCCCGGGGCGGCCAGGCCCACCTGGACTGGAGCACGGCTGTGCTGATCAGCTGACTGGGTGGAGACTTCTAGCTCAAAACACCCCAGTGCTGGCAGTGCCACCTCACAGGGTCAGGCCCTATTAGAGTGCAAAAGTGCCCCGGTTGATGCCAGCTGTTACCTCAGAGCCACCCCAGCCCCACTGACCTACCGTGCAGCTATAGAGCCTCCCTGATACATCGTTAAGTCCACTACCCTATGTGAGAATCAAATGGGACCAAATGGGAGACGGTTTTAAACAGTTCAGGGGGTTCTCACAGCTAGAATACTGGCATGGTTTGCTATTCCCTCCTCCAGGAAGAAGAAAGAAGAAAAGAGGCAGAGTGCAGCAGAATCGATGCTGTCAAACCATAGTGCTGGAGAAGACTCCTGCGAGGCCCTTGGACAGCAAGATCAAGCCAGTCCGTCCTAAAGGAAATCAATCCTGAATGCTCTTTGGAAGGACTGATGCTGAAGCTGAAGTTCCAGTGCTCTGGCCACCTGATGCGAAGAGCTGACTGACTGGAAAGACCCTGGTGGTGGGAAAGACAGAGAGCGGGAGGAAAGGACGACAGAGAATGAGGGGCTTGGACGGCATCGCCAACTCATTTGATATGAACTTGGGCAAACTCTGGGAGGCAGTGAGCGACAGAGAAGCCCGGCATGCTGCAGCCCACGGGGTTGCCAAGAGTGGAACATGACTTGGCAGCTTAACAACAGCAGCCACCACCAGGCAGAGCATAGAAAAGGCTTCCAATAATCACCGCTTCCCTGCCTTTCCACCACAACTCCGCTTGCAGAGACGAGCAGGCCAGCTGCTCAGAGAGACCAGATAGCAAGGGCCATGGTGGGTAAGGGGCAAGGACAAGCAGCGAGAGGGGAACTTTGCCGGGAAGGGCAGAGCTGAGGAGGAGCTCTGACTACAGGGGGAAGAGCACAGAAAGCAGAGACGGGAGGGATGGAGTGAAAGTGTCCCCCACAGGAAGGCAGGCCACAGGCTGGTCTGACCAAGGATGTGCCCATTCGGCCCGAAGAAGTGGAAGCCACATTTAAAAGATGCGACTATTCTAAACAAAAATCTGGATTTCCAGCTTCTCCTGAAATTTCAGTAATTCTGGCAACATTGGTTCCACATATCCATTTGCCTACCAGGGGCTGTCTTGAATGGCAGTTGACACTTGAGTGGGCAAATGCTCCTCAGCCCACCCCCCAGCCCCACCATGGGGCTGCTGAATCTCAAGGCAGCCCTCAGCATGATCCTTGCATGACTGCGGACGGCAGTGAAGGGTGCCTTTTCCCCACCCCTTGCTCAAAAGTGGGAGAAAGACGCACAGGCTGAGATGGCTGCGTGTTTCAAACGATCAAGAGCTCACGTGTATCTGGGGGAGCGAAGGGAAAGCCTCACATGCTCCCTTCGCTCACTGTCTGCCTTGCTCAGGAAACATGGAGTGAGCCGCCTGCCCCAGCACACCTCATGTCCCCGAGTGCAGCCAGGAAGGCCTTCAGTGAGGATGTCCAGGTTCCCCAAGCAAGTGTCACCACGTGCCCTGGCTCTCCGTGCTCACTGTGATTCCCATCACCTCGGCAGAGTCCTGCACACCC
>SJYW01003400.1:0-15227 GCA_006410735.1 Raphicerus campestris | reverse complement strand
AGGTGGTCTGGTATTCCCATCTCTTTCAGAATTTTCCACAGTTTATTGTGATCCACACACTCAAAGGCTTTGGTATAGTCAATAAAGCAGAAGTAGATGTTTTTCTGGAACTCTCTTGCTTTATCCATGATCCAGCGGATGTTGGCAATTTGATCTCTGGTTCCTCTGCCTTTTCTAAAACCAGCTTGAACATCAGGGAGTTCACGGTTCATGTATTGCTGAAGCCTGGCTTGGAGAATTTTGAGCATTACTTTACTAGCGTGTGAGATGAGTGCAATTGTGCGGTAGTTTGAGCATTCTTTGGCATTGCCTTTCTTTGGGATTGGAATGAAAACTGACCTTTTTCAGTCCTCTGGCCACTGCTGAGTTTTCCAAATTTGCTGGCATATTGAGTGCAGCACTTTCACAGCATCATCTTTCAGGATTTGAAACAATTCCACTGGAATTCCATCACCTCCACTAGCTTTGTTCGTAGTGATGCTTTCTAAGGCCCACTTGACTTCACATTCCAAGATGTCTGGCTCTAGGTGAGTGGTCACACCATTGTGGTTATCTGGGTTGTGAAGATCTTTTTTGTACAGTTCTTCCATGTATCTTGCCACCTCTTCTTAATATCTTCTGCTTCTGTTAGGTCCAGACCATTTTTTTCCTTTATTGAGCCCATGTTTGCATGAAATATTCCCTTGGTATCTCTAATTTTCTTGAAGAGATCTCTAGTCGTTCCCATTCTGTTGTTTTCTTCTAATTCTTTGCATTGATTGCTGAAGAAGGCTTTCTTAAATTCCTAAGACTCCTATATATAAAAACATCCTGCAGAGTTTGAACAAAGGTCAGCTCCCAAAGAGAATTTCTGGGTAGCAGAAATGACTATAAAAATGGTCCATCTAGGGGCTTCCTTGGTGGCTCAGTGGTCAAGAGTCTACCTGCCAATTCAGGAGACAACTTTCGACTGCTTACCTGGGAAGATCCCACTTGTCGTGGAGCAGCTAAGCCTGTGCACCACAACTGCTGAGCCTGTGCTCTAGAGCCCGGGAGCTGCAACTGCTGAGCCTATGTGCTGTGACTGCTGAGGCCTGAGTGCCCTAGAGCCTGTGCTCCACAAGAGAAGTCATAGTAATCAGAAGCCCACATGCTGCAACCAGTAACTCGAGAACCCTGCTCACAATAACTAGAAAAAAACCCACAGAACAATGAAGACCCAGCACAGCCAAATAAATAAATTAAAAATTTTTAATTAAAAAAACGATCCATTAATGGTATTTTTAAAAAACAATATGAAGGTCATCAGTTCAGTTTGGTTCAGTTCAGTTGCTCAGTTGTGTCCGACTCTTTGACCCCCCATGAATCACAGCATGCCAGGCCTCCCTGTCCATCACCAACTCCCGGAGTTCACTCAGACTCACGTCCATCGAGTCCGTGATGCCAACCAGCCATCTCATCCTCTGTCGTCCCCTTCTCCTCCTGCCCCCAATCCCTCCCAGCATCACAGTCTTTTCCAATGAGTCAACTCTTCACATGAGGTGGCCAAAGTACTGGAGTTTCAGCCTCAGCGACATTCCTTCCAAAGAAATCCCAGGGCTGATCTCCTTCAGAATGGACTGGTTGGCTGTCCCTGCAGTCCAAGGGACTCTCAAGAGTCTTCTCCAACACCACAGTTCAAAAGCATCAATTCTTTGGCGCTCAGCCTTCTTCAGAGTCCAACTCTCACATCCATACATGACGACTGGAAAAACCTTAGCCTTGACTAGATGGACCTTATAGAAGCATAGAAATGCTGGGGAATTTTTATAGATTCAAGGAGACTAAAGAGACATGATAACTAAATACAGTATAAAATTCTAGACTAGATCTTGTATTGGAGGAAGAACGCACTAAGGATATTAGTGGCTAAACTGACACAATTGAAATAGATAGTAGATTAAATTCTATGTTATGTTTCAAATTACTAATGTTTATAACTATGGCAGGGATAGGAAACAGAATATCCTTATTCTTAGGAAATATTCACTGAAATGTTTAGATGTAATGAATAACTTAAACTTACTCAAATAGGCAAAATAGTGATATGTATAAGTATAGACAGGGAAAATAGAACAAAATGCTAAAACTAGGAGAATCTGGGCCATAGGAATGGCAGCACTCTTACTATTCTTGCAGCTTTTCTCTAAATTTGTTGCTTTTTCCAAAATGAAGTTGTTTTTTTTTTTTTTTTTATAACAGCCAATGCCTCTGTTCCCCTGAATTTTCTCTCTCCTTTGGTATTCTGACGTCAGTCTCATAGCCCTCAGAAATGTGTTATTACAACTGTCTCAGTGAAGAGCAGAAGGAAACACTTANTTCGTTTTTTTTTTTTTTTTTTTTTTTTTAATAACAGCCAGTGCCTCTGTTCCCCTGAATTTTCTCTCTCCTTTGGTATTCTGACGTCAGTCTCATAGCCCTCAGAAATGTGTTATTACAACTGTCTCAGTGAAGAGCAGAAGGAAACACTTACCACAACCGAGGTTTTATACAGAATATAGAGCAGGAACACAAGGCAGAATGAAATAAAAAGCATAATATATACCAAAAACACAGAATTAATACAGAAATAGAAAGAATTACATTTATAACAGTTTAAGATGCTAAGAATCAGAGTGATGAATTTAAAGTCAGTAAAACCAGAGTTCTAATCAATATCAGCCATGTGACCTGGAGCAGGACATTTTATTTCTTTGTTCTTGGTGTCCTTATCCAGCACCGGGAGATATATTTTCAGTGCATGTAGGGAAAAAAGTGGTAGCAAAATTGTTGCTGGCCAAAATTTTGGCTTTCTTTGCCCACCGGAGCCAAATAAAAACTACAGAGACAGAATTCAGAGGAAATAGAAAGGTGGCTTTAATTCTCAGCAAGCAGAGAGGGGAGCACAGTAGGCTCACGCTTCAAGAACTGTGCCTCCCGCCCCCATGAGAAGTCTAGGGGCTTATATAAGATGAGGGCTCATAGTCAAGAGTCAGTGATGAGGAACAAAGGTATTAGGATATTGATTTCTTCCTTTTGCACTGTTTCAAAGACAGTTATAGGCTGGCATCAATAACCCAGTGACTGAGTCGGGCAGTTCAGTGGCCCTGCGGTCTTCTTTCTGATGTGTAACTACAAGAGGAAGCGTGTTGTAAGGGTAAACTCCAGATCCAGGATGTATTTAGTGTACAGTCAAAAGAAAATAGGTGTGAATTATAGCTCCTGCAGAGTTAGGGGGCAGAAAAGCAAACTTAGTTACAGACATGCAGAGTTAGGAGCAGCACTGGTGGCTCAGTGATAAAGAGTCTGCCTGCAACTCAAGAGACACAAAAGACATGAGTTTGATTCCTGGGTCAGGAAGATCCCCTGGGGAAGGAAAAGGCAACCCACTCCAGTATTCTTGTCTGGGAAACCCCATGGACAGAAAAGTCTGGCAGGCTATAGTCCATGGGGTCACAAAGAGTCGAATGTGACTGAGCCACCAAGCAAAGTAAAAAGAGCTAGGAGTGTTCAGGCCTGCTCACTGTTCTCTTTATTTTCTTCTCAGGAAAGGGAAAGAAAAAAACTCATTCCTCTTTTTTTCCTTTTCACTGCAATAATATGAAGAAGTTTCCTGAAAATAAAAGGTAAGGCGGGAAAACTAGATACAAGATCTTAGTAACGTCATCAGTATTCTTTGCAGTCTGAAAAGCTTTGAGGTCTCCAAGAATTTATAGCTTTAAAAGGGTAGGGAAGTGAATGGGGAAAGAAAAGGGCCATATTTCTTAAGGTTCCTTTCAGAACTTTGTGCATATATGTGGACTCACTTAGTATTTAAGACCTCATGGCACTCTCCCATGCTGCTGGTAGAAATACAGATGTTAGAACTTCAGGTGTTTTGACAATACTTATTCAAATAAAAAGTGCATATGTACACAATGAAATTTGTATGGGGATGTTCACAGCAGTATTGTCCTAAAAGCAAACTCATGGACATGAAATGTCCACCAAAGTGATCAGTTGAATAAACTATTATATAATAACATATTAAAAGAATGAGACATATGCATATACTTATGATTTCTTATATGTGTTTACAATAGAAAGCAAGTTATGTAAGGAATGCTACCATTTTGGGAGGTTGGGAGAGGGTAGGATACATGCATACCTGTCTACCTTTCCCAAGGCAATCAATTTACACTTAAACTACTATGTGGATCACAGCAAATTGTGGGAAATTCTTAAAGAGATGGCAATACCAGACCATCTTACCTGCCTCCTGAGTAATCTGTATGCAAGTCAAGAAGCAACAGTTAGAAGGAGACATGGAACAATGGACTGGCTTAAAATTGTGAAAGGAGTATATCAAGGCTGTATATTGTCACCCTGATTATTTAACTGATATGCAGAGTACATCATGTGAAATGCCAGGCAGGATGAATCACAAGTTGGAATCAAGATTGCTGGGAGAAATATCAACAACCTCAGATACATAGATAATACCATCCTAATGGCAGATGGTAATGAACAGTGAGGCCTGGTGTGCTGTGATTCATGGGGTAGTAAAGAGTCGGACAAGACTGAGCGACTGAACTGAACTGAACTGAAGAATTAATTGATGTTTTTGAACTGTGGTGTTGGAGAAGACTCTTGAGAGTCCCTTGGACTGCAAGGAGATCCAACCAGTCCATTCTAAAGGAGATCAGCCCTGGGTGTTCTTTGGAAGGAATAATGCTAAAGCTGAAACTCCAGTACTTTGGCCACCTCATGCGAAGAGTTGACTCATTGGAAAAAGACTCTGGTGCTGGGAGGGATTGGGGGCAGGAGGAGAAGGGGATGACAGAGGATGAGATGGCTGGATGACATCACCAACTCGATTAAAGTGAGTTTGAGTCAACTCCGGGAGATGGTGATGGACAGGGAGGTCTGGCGTGCTGCATTTCACGGGGTCACAAAGAGTCGGACACGACTGAGTGACTGAAATGAAAAATGAAATGAAATGGCAGAAAGCAAAGAGGAGCTAAAGAGACTCTTGATGAGGGTGAAAGTGGAGAGTGAAAAAGCTGGCTTAAAACTCTACATTCAAAATACTAAAACCATAGCAGCCAGTCTTATTACTTCATGGCAAATACAAGGGGATAAAGTAGAAACAGTGACAGATTTTATTTTCTTGGGCTCCAAAATCACTGTGGATGGTGACAGCCATGAAATTAAAAGATGCTTGCTCCTTGGAAGAAAAGCTATGACAAATCTAGACAGCATATGAAAAAGCAGAGACACCACTTTGCTGACAAAGATCTGTATAGTCAAAGCTATGATTTTTCCAATAATCATGTATGGATGTGACAGCTGGACCATAAAGAAGACTGAGTGCCAAAGAATTGATGCTTTCAAACCATGGTGCTGGCGAAGATTCTTGAGAGTCCCTTGGACAGCAAGGAGATCAAACCAGTCAATCCTAAAGGAAATCAACCTTGAATAATCTTTGGAAGGACTGAATGCTGAAGCTGAAGCTCCAGTACTTTGGCCACCTGATGCAAAGAACTGACTCACTGGAAAAGACCCTGATGCTGGGAAAGATTGAAGGCAGGAAGAGAAGGGGTGACAGGACGAGATGGTTGGATGGCATCACCGACTTGATGGATATGAGTTTGAGCATGCTCCAGGAGTTGGTGATGGACAGGGAAGCCTGACGTGCTGTGGTTCATGGGGTCACAAAGAATCAGACGTGACTGAGCGACCAAACAATAACTGTAACAGAGCAGAATGAGCACAGCCCTTAGCAGGCAGCCATATCTGTGCCTCATTACTCTGCAACCTGTAACTAGGCAACAGGTCTCACTCAGCCATTGGTCAGTGCCTTAGTGGGTCCTCCTCCCCCACAAGCAACCAACTGTCAATGAGGGACCATTAGGGAAGTGATTCAGCCAAAGGTCAGTAGTCATCAGGTGGAGAGTGAGGTAAGAGGCAGATTCAGGCCTTCTCCTGGAGGGCCCAGGGAACAGCCTGGGGACTATGTCCTGCAGAGCTCTGGAGCCCTGACTAAGGCCCTCCACTAGCCTTGGCCTAGGTCTTGAGACAGCAGTGAATCTCTCCCCCTTCCCTGTCTCTGTGACCTAATAGCAGTGACCGTCTGCCTGGGTCACAGTCTGTGAGACCTGGTCTCTCCCACTCGGGTGGTCTGAGGAGACTGAGGGCCAGTTTGATTCTGTGCCTGGCTCCCTCAGAGATGACAGCTGGGCAAAGTGTGGAAACCTGACCCTGCAGGAGCTGCCAACTGAGATCTGCCTCCTCTTGCTCAGGACTGAGACCTTGGAGAGTGAAAGTTGTGCCTTGGGACTTTGCTCTTTCTTGTCAAGACAGAATAACATTGCTTGGTAGGAGATTATAGGAACATTGCTACCTGATCATGACCTGACTTCAAAAGCAAAGGCTCTGGCACCAAGAAGTTTGCAACAACTTACCACGCTCCTCCGTCACCTTTTGCTTTTAATGGGGTTTGCTGAAAGCTTTTAGTAACTTCAGGGTTCTTCGGGCATGAGCGACCCATCTCCTTGTATGAACCTATAATGAGCCTTTCTCTGTTCCAAACTCTTAGTGTTTTAGCATTGATTGGCCTTGCTCTGCTGTTGCATACATGGACTTGCGATTTGGTACCAAAGCCACCTTTGGAAGGCCTCACAAGAAATTTTACAGTATTTTTTTGTAAGGGGAATTTGGGTACATTAGAGAGAAGTAATCTCACTTTCCCACTTTATTCTCTCATTTTTTCTACATTTATTATCAAATGCATGTGTTACCTTTTAAAAAAGTCTTGTATTTATGCAAATTTTCAGCCAATTTTTCACCACCGAAACACAGCCCCCAGCTCACTGGCCCTTCTCAAGCGACTTGTCTGGCGCTGGCAACTCACCACCCCTTTCTTCAGTAAGAAAATGCTGGACATGTGGTTTGAGGTATGGGTGTGAGGTGTGGGGACCAGTCCAAGGGGCACAAAAAGGCGTTTATTCTTCACTCCGTGTATTTTATGCACTTTTGCATATATAATAATGCGCATATAGAAAAGCCTTCTAAACACAAGAAACTTGTCTCAAAATCATCCCAACAGCCTTCGACAGCCTCCTCTCCCCGCAGCCAGTGAAAAAGAGAGTCACTCAGTAGCATCCATGCAATTCTCCAGGCCAGAATAGTGGAGTGGGTAGCTTGTTCCTCCTCCAGGAGATCTTCCTAACCCAGGAGTCAAACCCAGCTCTTTCACGTTAGCAGGTGGATTCTTTACCAGTTAAGCCACCAGGGAAACCCCAAACCTCTAACCTATTTCCCCAGTGAAGTTCACCAGCTCCTCCTGCAGTAGGAACTAGAGAGACTTCGGCTCTAAGTGAGTGGGCTGAAAGGTGGGAGTAACCTAGAAAAAAGGTGTTTTTAACTGACAGCGAACTGAGGTTTAGAAGAGTTGCGTTATTTCTTCGATTAAACATGGATGCAAATATATCTACCAAACAGTAGGTAAGGAGAAAACAAGGACCCTAAAAACCTCCTAATGGTTAATAGTGAAGGAAATTCCAAGCGGAACCGCGAATACTGGAAAAGGTAAAGGCGGGAGCGCGCTGCATGCTGGGACTTGTAGTCTCTTCCGGGAGTGGCCCACAGTGCGGGTGCGCGGAAGCGCGGGTGGTCTCTCCCGCGCATGCGTGCGGCGGCGGCGGCAGGGCCGATTGCCGCTGAGAATATTACCGAGCCGGCGTCCGGGAATTCGTCATGGCGATTCCCCAGGCGTCCATGGGACCCTCAGCGCTGGGCCAGAGCGGTCCCGGCTCAATGGCTCCCTGGTGCTCAGTGTCAAGCGGCCCGACGCGCTATGTGCTCGGGATGCAGGAGCTGTTCCGCGGCCACAGTAAGACGCGCGAGTTCCCGGCGCACAGCGCCAAGGTGCACTCCGTGGCCTGGAGCTGCGACGGACGTCGCCTGGCCTCGGGGTCCTTCGACAAGACGGCCAGCGTCTTTTTGCTGGAGAAGGACCGGTTGGTGAGCCGCTCTGACCCGGCCCAGGCTAGGGAGAGAGGGGGTGTGAGAAGGCGAGGTTGAAGAACGGCGTGAGTGAGTGGGGCTGAGGAGAAGGGAGGAGGAAGAAGGGGTGTGGAGGTGAGGGGCGTGTGGATGCGCGAAAGAGAAGTGTGGGGGGTGTTGCGAGGGGAACGAACTGATGAGAGGTGAAGATGGGGGTGATGGAGAGGAGGGCTGGTGGTTGGGGTCGGGGGACGGTGTTTAGGCAGTGTAATAGTAAGGAGGCGTGAAGATGAGTAGGGGGTGAAGGTGAGTGTGGAGAGTAAAGGCCTGTGGTAAGGATGGCGGGGAGACTTGTGTGGTGGTGAGGAGCGGCTGGGACAGTGGTGATGGGCTCCTGTGATGATGAGGAGAGTCATTCTCAAAATGACAGGGCCTCCGTGGAATTGAGTAAGCGGGTTGGGACCCTTGGTGGAAGAGTAAAGGTAGAAAACCACAAAGGAGGAAGGCCAGGGAGGGATAAAGAGTAAGGGCATTAGTGTGGACCNTCTCCAAGAATTTATAGCTTTAAAAGGGTAGGGAAGTGAATGGGGAAAGAAAAGGGCCATATTTCTTAAGGTTCCTTTCAGAACTTTGTGCATATATGTGGACTCACTTAGTATTTAAGACCTCATGGCACTCTCCCATGCTGCTGGTAGAAATACAGATGTTAGAACTTCAGGTGTTTTGACAATACTTATTCAAATAAAAAGTGCATATGTACACAATGAAATTTGTATGGGGATGTTCACAGCAGTATTGTCCTAAAAGCAAACTCATGGACATGAAATGTCCACCAAAGTGATCAGTTGAATAAACTATTATATAATAACATATTAAAAGAATGAGACATATGCATATACTTATGATTTCTTATATGTGTTTACAATAGAAAGCAAGTTATGTAAGGAATGCTACCATTTTGGGAGGTTGGGAGAGGGTAGGATACATGCATACCTGTCTACCTTTCCCAAGGCAATCAATTTACACTTAAACTACTATGTGGATCACAGCAAATTGTGGGAAATTCTTAAAGAGATGGCAATACCAGACCATCTTACCTGCCTCCTGAGTAATCTGTATGCAAGTCAAGAAGCAACAGTTAGAAGGAGACATGGAACAATGGACTGGCTTAAAATTGTGAAAGGAGTATATCAAGGCTGTATATTGTCACCCTGATTATTTAACTGATATGCAGAGTACATCATGTGAAATGCCAGGCAGGATGAATCACAAGTTGGAATCAAGATTGCTGGGAGAAATATCAACAACCTCAGATACATAGATAATACCATCCTAATGGCAGATGGTAATGAACAGTGAGGCCTGGTGTGCTGTGATTCATGGGGTAGTAAAGAGTCGGACAAGACTGAGCGACTGAACTGAACTGAACTGAAGAATTAATTGATGTTTTTGAACTGTGGTGTTGGAGAAGACTCTTGAGAGTCCCTTGGACTGCAAGGAGATCCAACCAGTCCATTCTAAAGGAGATCAGCCCTGGGTGTTCTTTGGAAGGAATAATGCTAAAGCTGAAACTCCAGTACTTTGGCCACCTCATGCGAAGAGTTGACTCATTGGAAAAAGACTCTGGTGCTGGGAGGGATTGGGGGCAGGAGGAGAAGGGGATGACAGAGGATGAGATGGCTGGATGACATCACCAACTCGATTAAAGTGAGTTTGAGTCAACTCCGGGAGATGGTGATGGACAGGGAGGTCTGGCGTGCTGCATTTCACGGGGTCACAAAGAGTCGGACACGACTGAGTGACTGAAATGAAAAATGAAATGAAATGGCAGAAAGCAAAGAGGAGCTAAAGAGCCTCTTGATGAGGGTGAAAGTGGAGAGTGAAAAAGCTGGCTTAAAACTCTACATTCAAAATACTAAAACCATAGCAGCCAGTCTTATTACTTCATGGCAAATACAAGGGGATAAAGTAGAAACAGTGACAGATTTTATTTTCTTGGGCTCCAAAATCACTGTGGATGGTGACAGCCATGAAATTAAAAGATGCTTGCTCCTTGGAAGAAAAGCTATGACAAATCTAGACAGCATATGAAAAAGCAGAGACACCACTTTGCTGACAAAGATCTGTATAGTCAAAGCTATGATTTTTCCAATAATCATGTATGGATGTGACAGCTGGACCATAAAGAAGACTGAGTGCCAAAGAATTGATGCTTTCAAACCATGGTGCTGGCGAAGATTCTTGAGAGTCCCTTGGACAGCAAGGAGATCAAACCAGTCAATCCTAAAGGAAATCAACCTTGAATAATCTTTGGAAGGACTGAATGCTGAAGCTGAAGCTCCAGTACTTTGGCCACCTGATGCAAAGAACTGACTCACTGGAAAAGACCCTGATGCTGGGAAAGATTGAAGGCAGGAAGAGAAGGGGTGACAGGACGAGATGGTTGGATGGCATCACCGACTTGATGGATATGAGTTTGAGCATGCTCCAGGAGTTGGTGATGGACAGGGAAGCCTGACGTGCTGTGGTTCATGGGGTCACAAAGAATCAGACGTGACTGAGCGACCAAACAATAACTGTAACAGAGCAGAATGAGCACAGCCCTTAGCAGGCAGCCATATCTGTGCCTCATTACTCTGCAACCTGTAACTAGGCAACAGGTCTCACTCAGCCATTGGTCAGTGCCTTAGTGGGTCCTCCTCCCCCACAAGCAACCAACTGTCAATGAGGGACCATTAGGGAAGTGATTCAGACAAAGGTCAGTAGTCATCAGGTGGAGAGTGAGGTAAGAGGCAGATTCAGGCCTTCTCCTGGAGGGCCCAGGGAACAGCCTGGGGACTATGTCCTGCAGAGCTCTGGAGCCCTGACTAAGGCCCTCCACTAGCCTTGGCCTAGGTCTTGAGACAGCAGTGAATCTCTCCCCCTTCCCTGTCTCTGTGACCTAATAGCAGTGACCGTCTGCCTGGGTCACAGTCTGTGAGACCTGGTCTCTCCCACTCGGGTGGTCTGAGGAGACTGAGGGCCAGTTTGATTCTGTGCCTGGCTCCCTCAGAGATGACAGCTGGGCAAAGTGTGGAAACCTGACCCTGCAGGAGCTGCCAACTGAGATCTGCCTCCTCTTGCTCAGGACTGAGACCTTGGAGAGTGAAAGTTGTGCCTTGGGACTTTGCTCTTTCTTGTCAAGACAGAATAACATTGCTTGGTAGGAGATTATAGGAACATTGCTACCTGATCATGACCTGACTTCAAAACCAAAGGCTCTGGCACCAAGAAGTTTGCAACAACTTACCATGCTCCTCTGTCACCTTTTGCTTTTAACGGGGTTTGCTGAAAGCTTTTAGTAACTTCAGGGTTCTTAGGGCATGAGCGACCCATCTCCTTGTATGAACCTATAATGAGCCTTTCTCTGTTCCAAACTCTTAGTGTTTTAGCATTGATTGGCCTTGCTCTGCTGTTGCATACATGGACTTGCGATTTGGTACCAAAGCCACCTTTGGAAGGCCTCACAAGAAATTTTACAGTATTTTTTTGTAAGGGGAATTTGGGTACATTAGAGAGAAGTAATCTCACTTTCCCACTTTATTCTCTCATTTTTTCTACATTTATTATCAAATGCATGTGTTACCTTTTAAAAAAGTCTTGTATTTATGCAAATTTCCAGCCAATTTTTCACCACCGAAACACAGCCCCCAGCTCACTGGCCCTTCTCAAGCGACTTGTCTGGCGCTGGCAACTCACCACCCCTTTCTTCAGTAAGAAAATGCTGGACATGTGGTTTGAGGTATGGGTGTGAGGTGTGGGGACCAGTCCAAGGGGCACAAAAAGGCGTTTATTCTTCACTCCGTGTATTTTATGCACTTTTGCATATATAATAATGCGCATATAGAAAAGCCTTCTAAACACAAGAAACTTGTCTCAAAATCATCCCAACAGCCTTCGACAGCCTCCTCTCCCCGCAGCCAGTGAAAAAGAGAGTCACTCAGTAGCATCCATGCAATTCTCCAGGCCAGAATAGTGGAGTGGGTAGCTGGTTCCTCCTCCAGGAGATCTTCCTAACCCAGGAGTCAAACCCAGGTCTTTCACGTTAGCAGGTGGATTCTTTACCAGTTAAGCCACCAGGGAAACCCCAAACCTCTAACCTATTTCCCCAGTGAAGTTCACCAGCTCCTCCTGCAGTAGGAACTAGAGAGACTTCGGCTCTAAGTGAGTGGGCTGAAAGGTGGGAGTAACCTAGAAAAAAGGTGTTTTTAACTGACAGCGAACTGAGGTTTAGAAGAGTTGCGTTATTTCTTCGATTAAACATGGATGCAAATATATCTACCAAACAGTAGGTAAGGAGAAAACAAGGACCCTAAAAACCTCCTAATGGTTAATAGTGAAGGAAATTCCAAGCGGAACCGCGAATATTGGAAAAGGTAAAGGCGGGAGCGCGCTGCATGCTGGGACTTGTAGTCTCTTCCGGGAGTGGTCCACAGTGCGGGTGCGCGGAAGCGCGGGTGGTCTCTCCCGCGCATGCGTGCGGCGGCGGCGGCAGGGCCGATTGCCCCTGAGAATATTACCGAGCCGGCGTCCGGGAATTCGTCATGGCGATTCCCCAGGCGTCCATGGGACCCTCAGCGCTGGGCCAGAGCGGTCCCGGCTCAATGGCTCCCTGGTGCTCAGTGTCAAGCGGCCCGACGCGCTATGTGCTCGGGATGCAGGAGCTGTTCCGCGGCCACAGTAAGACGCGCGAGTTCCCGGCGCACAGCGCCAAGGTGCACTCCGTGGCCTGGAGCTGCGACGGACGTCGCCTGGCCTCGGGGTCCTTCGACAAGACGGCCAGCGTCTTTTTGCTGGAGAAGGACCGGTTGGTGAGCCGCTCTGACCCGGCCCAGGCTAGGGAGAGAGGGGGTGTGAGAAGGCGAGGTTGAAGAACGGCGTGAGTGAGTGGGGCTGAGGAGAAGGGAGGAGGAAGAAGGGGTGTGGAGGTGAGGGGCGTGTGGATGCGCGAAAGAGAAGTGTGGGGGGTGTTGCGAGGGGAACGAACTGATGAGAGGTGAAGATGGGGGTGATGGAGAGGAGGGCTGGTGGTTGGGGTCGGGGGACGGTGTTTAGGCAGTGTAATAGTAAGGAGGCGTGAAGATGAGTAGGGGGTGAAGGTGAGTGTGGAGAGTAAAGGCCTGTGGTAAGGATGGCGGGGAGACTTGTGTGGTGGTGAGGAGCGGCTGGGACAGTGGTGATGGGCTCCTGTGATGATGAGGAGAGTCATTCTCAAAATGACAGGGCCTCCGTGGAATTGAGTAAGCGGGTTGGGACCCTTGGTGGAAGAGTAAAGGTAGAAAACCACAAAGGAGGAAGGCCAGGGAGGGATAAAGAGTAAGGGCATTAGTGTGGACCCTGTCCTCAGAACCGTTCACACTGATTGGGGAGGAAGGGAGGGTAGGATATTGGGAAGGGTTTAGGGGAAGTGACTTAGAAGGACTGGACTCTTGACTCATCCAAACTTATGTTGGTAGCCAGATACCTCGTTTTGAATAAGGTTAAGAAGTTACATGGGTAGGCGGGTACATATGGGTGAAGTGGTATCTGGATTTTGTTTTTTCAGGTTAAAGAAAACAATTATAGGGGACATGGGGATAGCGTGGACCAGCTCTGTTGGCATCCTAGTAACCCTGATCTCTTTGTCACTGCGTCTGGAGACAAAACCATTCGCATTTGGGATGTGAGGACTACGAAATGCATTGCCACTGTGAACACTAAAGGTAACTGTTCAGAGGGCAGTAGGAAGATGAGCTACTGATAGTCATTCATTTTAAATATCTCCTCTGTGCCTGGCCCTGTTGGTATGGGACATCCTGATCTGAATAAGACAGTCGCCAGCTCCAAGGACCTGAGAGTTTAGTGCAGGGAGAGACATATGTATTGAAAAAACTAACATAATATTAACATGGTCATCCTGTAATGGATAGGTTTACAAGGAAGATACTGAGAATGGAAACACTTAAGTATGTCTGGGGAAGATAGGGAAGGCTTCACAGAATTTGAGCAAACCCTTAAGATAGCCATATGAATTTAGTGGTCACCTTGTAGTGGGTAGGCAGCTCTAGCAGGGAACAGCATGTACCAAGGAGTGGAGAATTTAGGATAGGCTAGAATGACTGATCTTGGAATAAATGACTTTGACAGTTGGGGAGAAAATGACCTGGAAGTTGTGTAGTACATTTATAGACTGTTCTTCCCCAGATATTGCTTTATAAACCTTGAGGCCATTTATTAAGTTATATTGGCCAAGATGTTATTGATTATAAGATGCATCAATATTTTATGTTTCATTAGGAAAGAAAATAAAGTTTTACTAGATAGTCATGATACACCGAAAATTTTGAAATACATCCTGATGCATTCTAAGATACATTACAGGTAATGTATGAAAAAATATGCATCTTAGAATCAATAAAGTTGATGAAATTTGTAGGCTACTAGACTTTGTTGGCAAGACTGTACCTGGAGGTGGAATGATATGGTTTCCCCAACTAGACAACTGGTGAGACGTGAGTGATTTAAGTATGTAGATGAACATTAAAAACTGATTGTATATATATTTTAATGCCTGCTAGAAAAAAAGAACTAGCTTATAGAATTGCCAAAGTGAAGCAATTTTTATTTTAAAAATTTGGAGGGGTCAGTTTTAATCAAAGTCTTAGGGGAAGAAGTATAGCTATTACATGGATAGTTCAAAAATTGTGGAAATGGCATGTGAATGACTGAAGTTTGGGAAGTACAGGTATAAGAGAGAATTAGAGGCTCTGTGCTAGGGTCCAGCCCCCACAGGATCCAGGGGAACCTGAAGGAAAATGGCGTCGGCGGATGATTTAGAGAGAGAGATAAGGAAAGAATATTATAGATGAGAAAATAGAGGAGAGAAAGAGGCTAATATTCCTTGGTTTACATAGAAAGCCAATAAAACTTCGAGACAAGAAGTTTGCCCTGTTCACGGAGGCCACAGGTGCCTTCCCGGTCTCCCAAGGGAGTGGAGATGCAGAACGTCTTCCTGTTCAGGTCTTAGAAACCCGGGCAAATAAGTGAATGCAGGGAGCTTCTACGCTCCAAGGGGTCAACCTGAAAAAGAGAGGGAGGGAGAGAGAGAGGGAGGAAATGATTGACACGAGGAGACCAAGCTACTTCGGTAAGCAAGGCCCAATAGCTTTATTTTTTAAAGGTACTTTTATACCTTGTCTTATACATAGAGGGAAATGAAAGATGCA
>SJYW01003398.1:596589-617391 GCA_006410735.1 Raphicerus campestris | reverse complement strand
CCTGAGCCTTCCCTCTGGGCCGGGCTGGGGAGCTGCTCCCGCTGGCGCAGCGCCTCCAAGCCCCCCAAGTCGGGCGGGTGGCAGTGTCTGCGCATCACCATGACTCGTGGGCCCTGGGTGATGGCACGGCTGCGGCAGCCCATGCGGGCCTGGTCCCGGCACGTCCAGTACACCTTCTCCCCGGCTGCCTTCTCCCGCCGGTAGAGGAAGGACTCGTACACCAGGAAGCTGCCCCCCAGAGGGGTCCTCAGGAACTCAGGGCCTCCTGGGGAGAGATGGGATGGTGTCAGGGGAGGGAGGCAGGGAGGGTGGGCTGCTGTTCCGAGGTGTTGAGAGGGGGACCCAGGAGGTTCTGATTCGAGAACTCCCTTCCCGCCGTCCAGACATGGGGACCATGCAGGGGAGGGGGGTTGGGCGGTCTGTCAGGAGCAGGGGTGGCAGCTGTCAGCGGGGGTGGTGCATGGCTGGAGGGGAAGTATGGGATGAGGGGCATGTTTCTGCTCTCCCTGCACTCAATGAAAATGAAAAAGGCACAGGGCACAAACCGGAGATGCAAGGAGGGAAGGGGAAGAGAGAGCAGAGATGCTGACGTAGGTTAGAGGCTTGGCAGAGGGGGCACCTGGTCAGAGCTGGCAAAGCAAGGGCACGCCCAGCCTGCAGGGGGCACTCTCAGAACAGGCAGAGTCCAGCGGCTGAGCCCAGGTAGGCTGCGTGCCTGAAGGGCAAGGTGCCCGTCTTGGGGAGGAAGAGTATGGGGCGTGGGGAGAGGAGGAGGAAGTCTGCAGCCCACCGTTTCCCTGCCCAAGTCCCTAGAGCCGGCAGCCAGGCTGGGTGCTTAGGTCTAGGGTCTCTCCCATCACCAGATTGGTGCCCATATACAGAGCATATGGGTCTCACCTTCAACCTGGCAGACAGTCAAGAACCACTGGACACATGATCAAAGATTCTCACGTCTTCCACAATCAAAAAGTCAAGATTCTTACACCAAGTATCTCATATGAGACCATGTAAAACAATTTAAAGTGTATACAACAATCATTTGAAGGAAATCCCTGGAGGTCCAGTGCTTAGGACTCCTCACTTTCACTGCTGGGGGCAGGGGTTCAATTCCTGGTCGGGGAACTAAGATCCTGCAAGCTGTGTAGCATGCCCCCCCGCAAAAAGAAATCATTCTCCTTCAATTTGTGCTGCTTTATACAACTGTGTGACCAACAGAAAGTGGAAGTGAATGGCATATGCCTGCTTGGAAAATTTCACCTGTTGACAAAAAAAAAAAGGGGGGGGGGATGAAGAGAGGCAAGCTTTACCCTAAAAGGCAGGGATCAAAGAAACCCACAGAGAAAAGGCACTCAGAGACAACAAGGCCGCTGCCAGGGGCTGGGTCGGGGTGGGGTGGGCTTTGTGCTCTGGGACGATAGGTCAAAAAGGAGCTCAAATACCAGAGTGAAAGTTAGAAAGCAAACTGAAGGACAGCAAAGCAAAATCAAAGAAGTGTGTGAAAAATGGGGAGTTGAACGTCATGGAACATGAGGAAATTTCTCTGAGTGAAGGACACAAGTTTCTGGCCTGAAAAGGCCCTGAGTGACCCCAGCACAGCAATGCACCCCAGGGGCAGAAACACGACCTTACACCTTCAAGCAAAGACCTCTCCACATGCGTAGGATCAGTCCCGAGCACAGAGACCAGACGGCCCCCGAGAAGGAGCCACAAACAGCCTGGTCCCACTCGGCCGGGACAGTTTATAGAACAAAAGTACAGCAGCTGCGTTGAGAAGAGGGGGCAGCGTGCGGGAACTGCTGGGTGCCCCCGTCTCTGGTCGGAGGTCAACAGGCAACGAGGGGATAAAAGACCAGCTGACACGGTAGAAGGAGGCAGGCTTCAGAGAAGAGGGAAAGAACAAAGGGGCTGAGCAGTTACTCAGGATGGGAGGTGAGGGTGAGGATGGCAAGGGGTGAGACCATCCCCAGGTACACAGAAGTTACAAGGAAAAGGGACAAAAGGAGTCGGGAAGAAAAAAGAAGGAAACAGAGGTCTCGAGTTTGAGAGAATTTTAGGGCCAGCCAGGCTCTAAGGCGACTCAGAAAAGTCTGGGATTGGGAAGCCCAGAGGAGAGGCGGGTGGAGTCATGGATGGACCTGAGCAGAGAGCCCCAGCAAGCAGAGGGCCAGGCCAGGGCCGCTCTTGGCAAGATGTTAATATGTGAGTTACTGGGGCCTCGCGAGTGTCAGACACAGGCCCTGAAGGTGGGGCCATCGAAGGTGGGAGGAGGGCCCGAGACCCTCACTGCGCAGCCCTAAGGGACGATGGCAGGTGCTGGGGGAGAGTGAAGCAATCACAGGACCGTGTCACCTTCAGCCCTCAATGCTTGTTACTTTTTGCGGTGTCAACCACCTCCCCTGGAAAAATGACAAACTGCCCTGTGCAATCAGCTTCCACTATAAATCTTATTGTAGTCTTCCCTTGTAGCTCAGCTGGTAAAGAATCTGCCTACAATGCAGAAAGACCCAGGTTTGATTCCCAGATCAGAAAGATCCCCTGGAGAAGGAAATGGCAATCCACTCCGGTATTCTTGCCTGGAGAATCCCATGGACAGAGGAGGCTGGCGGGCTACAGTCCATGGGCTTGCCAAGAGTCAGACACGACTTGGCAACTAAACCACCACCACCTCCATAAATCCTATACATGCGAAACAAGAACGGAAAAGACGAGAAGGAGCAAAGGGAGCCCAGGTTGATCCGGTGTGCAGAGGTTACTGGCTGGTCTGGGCAGGAGGGAGAGGAAGGGGATGAGGTGAGGTGGGGGCAGCTGTGGGGAGGACAGGGAGGGGAGGAGCCAGGAGGGAGCTGCAACCTTCCAGAAGTTTCCAGTAAGGACGGGAGGATGCTTGCTGGAGGTCAAGAGGGCATGGCAGGCAGTCTGGGTCTCCTGCCTGTCCACCAAGGCTGCCCCCACCCCCGACCCCGTCTGTCTAACCAACCTGGGCTTCCTCGCTGGGCTGTGCCGGGGCGTTTCTCCCGCTGCCGCAGCGCCTCCAGACCCCCCAGGTCAGGCGGGTGGCAGTGTCCTCGCATCACCGTCACTCGCCGGCCCTGGGTGATGGCGCGGCTGCGGCAGCCCATGCGGGCCTGGTCCCGGCATGTCCAGTACACCTTCTCCCCGGCCACCTTCTCCCGTCGGTAGAGGAAGGACTCATACACCAGGAAGCTGCCCCCCAGAGGGGTCCTCAGGAACTCGGGGCCTCCTGGGGAGAGATGGGAGCATGGGTAGGTCGGGGGAACCTGGGATAGGAGCTGGGGGGTCTGGGGGCCAGGTCAGGCCTGGTGTTGCCCGCCCCCATGCCTCCTGGGACCTTGGGGAGCAAGACTGGAGGGAGGTCCGATCCAGCAGGTGTGGACTCACCCGGGTCCTCGTCCTTGTCCTCCTCGCCCTGGGGCTCAGCCGGGAGGTCCTCGTCATTGGCCATCGGGCGCTTCCTAGGCCGGGGCCTGGTGAGAGTCAGGGGCCCGGGCCCTCTGCGGTAAAGCAGGCTATCCACACCTTGGAGCGGCTTGTCCTCTGGGGCCCCGGGGCCGCCCGGCTGGGCCCGCAGCGCCGCCATGGCCCGCTCCTGCTGCCGCCGGGCCTTCAGGCCTTCCAAGTCGGGCGCGTGGCAGTGGCCCCGCATCACCGTCACCCGCCGGCCCTGNGAAGGAAACAGAGGTCTCGAGTTTGAGAGAATTTTAGGGCCAGCCAGGCTCTAAGGCGACTCAGAAAAGTCTGGGATTGGGAAGCCCAGAGGAGAGGCGGGTGGAGTCATGGATGGACCTGAGCAGAGAGCCCCAGCAAGCAGAGGGCCAGGCCAGGGCCGCTCTTGGCAAGATGTTAATATGTGAGTTACTGGGGCCTCGCGAGTGTCAGACACAGGCCCTGAAGGTGGGGCCATCGAAGGTGGGAGGAGGGCCCGAGACCCTCACTGCGCAGCCCTAAGGGACGATGGCAGGTGCTGGGGGAGAGTGAAGCAATCACAGGACCGTGTCACCTTCAGCCCTCAATGCTTGTTACTTTTTGCGGTGTCAACCACCTCCCCTGGAAAAATGACAAACTGCCCTGTGCAATCAGCTTCCACTATAAATCTTATTGTAGTCTTCCCTTGTAGCTCAGCTGGTAAAGAATCTGCCTACAATGCAGAAAGACCCAGGTTTGATTCCCAGATCAGAAAGATCCCCTGGAGAAGGAAATGGCAATCCACTCCGGTATTCTTGCCTGGAGAATCCCATGGACAGAGGAGGCTGGCGGGCTACAGTCCATGGGCTTGCCAAGAGTCAGACACGACTTGGCAACTAAACCACCACCACCTCCATAAATCCTATACATGCGAAACAAGAACGGAAAAGACGAGAAGGAGCAAAGGGAGCCCAGGTTGATCCGGTGTGCAGAGGTTACTGGCTGGTCTGGGCAGGAGGGAGAGGAAGGGGATGAGGTGAGGTGGGGGCAGCTGTGGGGAGGACAGGGAGGGGAGGAGCCAGGAGGGAGCTGCAACCTTCCAGAAGTTTCCAGTAAGGACGGGAGGATGCTTGCTGGAGGTCAAGAGGGCATGGCAGGCAGTCTGGGTCTCCTGCCTGTCCACCAAGGCTGCCCCCACCCCCGACCCCGTCTGTCTAACCAACCTGGGCTTCCTCGCTGGGCTGTGCCGGGGCGTTTCTCCCGCTGCCGCAGCGCCTCCAGACCCCCCAGGTCAGGCGGGTGGCAGTGTCCTCGCATCACCGTCACTCGCCGGCCCTGGGTGATGGCGCGGCTGCGGCAGCCCATGCGGGCCTGGTCCCGGCATGTCCAGTACACCTTCTCCCCGGCCACCTTCTCCCGTCGGTAGAGGAAGGACTCATACACCAGGAAGCTGCCCCCCAGAGGGGTCCTCAGGAACTCGGGGCCTCCTGGGGAGAGATGGGAGCATGGGTAGGTCGGGGGAACCTGGGATAGGAGCTGGGGGGTCTGGGGGCCAGGTCAGGCCTGGTGTTGCCCGCCCCCATGCCTCCTGGGACCTTGGGGAGCAAGACTGGAGGGAGGTCCGATCCAGCAGGTGTGGACTCACCCGGGTCCTCGTCCTTGTCCTCCTCGCCCTGGGGCTCAGCCGGGAGGTCCTCGTCATTGGCCATCGGGCGCTTCCTAGGCCGGGGCCTGGTGAGAGTCAGGGGCCCGGGCCCTCTGCGGTAAAGCAGGCTATCCACACCTTGGAGCGGCTTGTCCTCTGGGGCCCCGGGGCCGCCCGGCTGGGCCCGCAGCGCCGCCATGGCCCGCTCCTGCTGCCGCCGGGCCTTCAGGCCTTCCAAGTCGGGCGCGTGGCAGTGGCCCCGCATCACCGTCACCCGCCGGCCCTGGATGATGGCACGGCTGCGGCAGCCGTGCTGTGTGTGGTCACGGCATGTCCAGTACACCTTGTCCCCCACGGCCTTCTCCCGCTTGTACAGGAAGGACTGGTGTACCAAGAAGCTGCCCCCATAGCAGGTCCGCAGGAACTCCAGGGGTGGGGGCCCTCCTGGGGGAGGAAGCGGGGTGGGAGACTGGGTGGGCGCTGGCCACGAGGGTTCCAGGTATGCCCCTGCAGACCACCTGCCCAGCGAGCCAGAGGCCATGCCCCTCTCCGGGTGGTCTCGGGGCGGGGTGTTGGGGAGGGCCGAGCCGGCTCTGACGTGTCACTCCCGGCCATACTTCTGCTTAGGGTTTGTTTGAAAATTAGATCTACTTTTTGAGCAACACAGGCACACTCCATAAAATAAAATGGGACCAGAAGACACACGTGAGAGACACACACCCTGCTCCCAGCTCCTTAAATCCCTAAACTCTTCAATCCTTTGCAGGTTAGGAGGCCCCCGGCCTCAGGGACCAAGCCCACCTCCCAGTGACTGCTAATAAAACCTCTGCAAAAACAAAACGAAAGCCAACAAACAGATGAAGAATAAAAACCTCTGCAAAGACTCCATCTAGCAGTGACTCAGTGACAGCACACGCTGGGCTAGGGCTGGCATTTCCCACCCATCAGTGCCCAGTCCCCTCACAGGGAGGCCATCGCCTATCTTGTGAACCTGCAGAACTTCATTAAGGCTGCCCAGGCACATGAGGTGGGCCCAGATCTTGAACCTGGGGGCCACGAAGCTCACGTCTCGCACTAGGCCCACCTCCCCAAACTTCAAAGGTTGCCAGCACTCCGTGGGGCCCACAAACCTCCGGTTTGTGCCTCAGGAAGCTCCAGGAGGAACTGGGCCGCCCAGTCCATGAGCACTGCTTCTACCTCCACGGGCTTAATGATTATTGGGATGCCGTATATTTTTTAAATCGTTTTTTGACTTTGAGCGTGTTAAGAAGCCATAGAGGACCTGGATGTGTTTTTGGGCAGAGGAGAGGGGCATGGTTCCTGCCTGTTCAAGGGTAAGGCCAGGGTAGGGGGCACTTACTGCTCCCCAGTGTCGAGCGTTTCTTCGGGGGCAATCTCAGCAGCGCCAGGGCTCGGAGCCCCTCGTCCTCCTCGGGGGCAGGGTAGTAGCTCAGCACTGGGCCTGGGGTCGGCTCTGGCTCCATGGGGCACAGCCACGGGCCCGCCCCCTCCAAGGGCTCCTCCACCTGGCTGCCGGGGCCCTGGGAACCCGCCAAGCCCTCGGGCAGGGCCGGGCCGGGCAGCTTCTGTCTCTGGCGCCGGGCCTCCAGGCCCTCCTCGTCGGGCGGGTGGCAGTGGCCCCGCATGATCGTGGCCCGCGAGCCGCGGGTGATGGCCCGGCCCCGACAGCCCAGCTCAGTGTGCTCACGGCACTTCCAGTACACCTTGTCCCCCACGGCCTTCTCCTGCTTGTACAGGAAGGACTCCAGTACCAGCAGACGGCCCCCAAATGGGGTCCTCAGGAACTCCAGGGGCTGGGTGACTGCAGAAGACAAGGCGGGGGGCAGGTTAGCTGACCCGGAGCAAGGCTTGTGGCCAGGGGCGCGGACAGGAACACAGGGACTGAGGTACCCAGGGACACTTTGCTGCCCTCGCCCCACCAGCTTGGGACAAGGTCAGGGAGGCCCTACTCAGAGCAGGGAAGGGTCAAGGTCACCCTGCCGGAAAAGCCGAAGTCTGAGCACGCAGGGCCACAAAGTGGCCAGTTGGGGGCAGCTGGCTTGGAACTCACCAATGTTTGGCTTGCTGGGTTTCAGTGCCTGGGTCTGGGGCCTTGGCTGGACCACCCCACACTGTTCCTCTACTGGCAGGATCTGGGGAGTGCCGGCCAGGGTGTCAGGGTCAGCCATCTCCAGGGTGAGGACGCAGTGCACTTCTTCGGGCTGGGTATCCACTCCATCGCCGCTCTCAGTGGAGGCCGCCAGAAGGACCAGTTCAGAGAACTCCATGGGCTTCGCGGGGGCTTCGAGGACGACATCTGTGCTCGGCTCAGGGGGCTCAGAGGAGGGCTCCTGGCCGGCCTTCACACTCTCGCCTTCCTGCTCGCTGGGCTCGGGCAGGGGCATTCTGGGATGGGTGGCCAGGCCCCCAGGCCACGCTCAGGTCTCAGTAGGATTTGTCCTCCACCTCCCTGCAAGAAGCCTGGCAGTCCAGGGGCTCTGTCCTAAGGGAGGAGGCAAATTCCCATCAGCGGGGACATCCCTGGCAGTCCAGTGGATAAGACTCTGGGCTTCTAATGCAGGAGACATAGGTTTGATCCCTGGTTGGGGAACTAAGATCTCACACGGGAAAAAAAAGAAAAAATTCCCATCAGTGGAGGGACCCTTGGGCCAGGGTTCAGGAGGAATCTGGGCTGGAGGTCAGGGCAGGTGGGGCTGCCCTGTGCCCCCGACGCCCANCTGGGGAGAGATGGGAGCATGGGTAGGTCGGGGGAACCTGGGATAGGAGCTGGGGGGTCTGGGGGCCAGGTCAGGCCTGGTGTTGCCCGCCCCCATGCCTCCTGGGACCTTGGGGAGCAAGACTGGAGGGAGGTCCGATCCAGCAGGTGTGGACTCACCCGGGTCCTCGTCCTTGTCCTCCTCGCCCTGGGGCTCAGCCGGGAGGTCCTCGTCATTGGCCATCGGGCGCTTCCTAGGCCGGGGCCTGGTGAGAGTCAGGGGCCCGGGCCCTCTGCGGTAAAGCAGGCTATCCACACCTTGGAGCGGCTTGTCCTCTGGGGCCCCGGGGCCGCCCGGCTGGGCCCGCAGCGCCGCCATGGCCCGCTCCTGCTGCCGCCGGGCCTTCAGGCCTTCCAAGTCGGGCGCGTGGCAGTGGCCCCGCATCACCGTCACCCGCCGGCCCTGGATGATGGCACGGCTGCGGCAGCCGTGCTGTGTGTGGTCACGGCATGTCCAGTACACCTTGTCCCCCACGGCCTTCTCCCGCTTGTACAGGAAGGACTGGTGTACCAAGAAGCTGCCCCCATAGCAGGTCCGCAGGAACTCCAGGGGTGGGGGCCCTCCTGGGGGAGGAAGCGGGGTGGGAGACTGGGTGGGCGCTGGCCACGAGGGTTCCAGGTATGCCCCTGCAGACCACCTGCCCAGCGAGCCAGAGGCCATGCCCCTCTCCGGGTGGTCTCGGGGCGGGGTGTTGGGGAGGGCCGAGCCGGCTCTGACGTGTCACTCCCGGCCATACTTCTGCTTAGGGTTTGTTTGAAAATTAGATCTACTTTTTGAGCAACACAGGCACACTCCATAAAATAAAATGGGACCAGAAGACACACGTGAGAGACACACACCCTGCTCCCAGCTCCTTAAATCCCTAAACTCTTCAATCCTTTGCAGGTTAGGAGGCCCCCGGCCTCAGGGACCAAGCCCACCTCCCAGTGACTGCTAATAAAACCTCTGCAAAAACAAAACGAAAGCCAACAAACAGATGAAGAATAAAAACCTCTGCAAAGACTCCATCTAGCAGTGACTCAGTGACAGCACACGCTGGGCTAGGGCTGGCATTTCCCACCCATCAGTGCCCAGTCCCCTCACAGGGAGGCCATCGCCTATCTTGTGAACCTGCAGAACTTCATTAAGGCTGCCCAGGCACATGAGGTGGGCCCAGATCTTGAACCTGGGGGCCACGAAGCTCACGTCTCGCACTAGGCCCACCTCCCCAAACTTCAAAGGTTGCCAGCACTCCGTGGGGCCCACAAACCTCCGGTTTGTGCCTCAGGAAGCTCCAGGAGGAACTGGGCCGCCCAGTCCATGAGCACTGCTTCTACCTCCACGGGCTTAATGATTATTGGGATGCCGTATATTTTTTAAATCGTTTTTTGACTTTGAGCGTGTTAAGAAGCCATAGAGGACCTGGATGTGTTTTTGGGCAGAGGAGAGGGGCATGGTTCCTGCCTGTTCAAGGGTAAGGCCAGGGTAGGGGGCACTTACTGCTCCCCAGTGTCGAGCGTTTCTTCGGGGGCAATCTCAGCAGCGCCAGGGCTCGGAGCCCCTCGTCCTCCTCGGGGGCAGGGTAGTAGCTCAGCACTGGGCCTGGGGTCGGCTCTGGCTCCATGGGGCACAGCCACGGGCCCGCCCCCTCCAAGGGCTCCTCCACCTGGCTGCCGGGGCCCTGGGAACCCGCCAAGCCCTCGGGCAGGGCCGGGCCGGGCAGCTTCTGTCTCTGGCGCCGGGCCTCCAGGCCCTCCTCGTCGGGCGGGTGGCAGTGGCCCCGCATGATCGTGGCCCGCGAGCCGCGGGTGATGGCCCGGCCCCGACAGCCCAGCTCAGTGTGCTCACGGCACTTCCAGTACACCTTGTCCCCCACGGCCTTCTCCTGCTTGTACAGGAAGGACTCCAGTACCAGCAGACGGCCCCCAAATGGGGTCCTCAGGAACTCCAGGGGCTGGGTGACTGCAGAAGACAAGGCGGGGGGCAGGTTAGCTGACCCGGAGCAAGGCTTGTGGCCAGGGGCGCGGACAGGAACACAGGGACTGAGGTACCCAGGGACACTTTGCTGCCCTCGCCCCACCAGCTTGGGACAAGGTCAGGGAGGCCCTACTCAGAGCAGGGAAGGGTCAAGGTCACCCTGCCGGAAAAGCCGAAGTCTGAGCACGCAGGGCCACAAAGTGGCCAGTTGGGGGCAGCTGGCTTGGAACTCACCAATGTTTGGCTTGCTGGGTTTCAGTGCCTGGGTCTGGGGCCTTGGCTGGACCACCCCACACTGTTCCTCTACTGGCAGGATCTGGGGAGTGCCGGCCAGGGTGTCAGGGTCAGCCATCTCCAGGGTGAGGACGCAGTGCACTTCTTCGGGCTGGGTATCCACTCCATCGCCGCTCTCAGTGGAGGCCGCCAGAAGGACCAGTTCAGAGAACTCCATGGGCTTCGCGGGGGCTTCGAGGACGACATCTGTGCTCGGCTCAGGGGGCTCAGAGGAGGGCTCCTGGCCGGCCTTCACACTCTCGCCTTCCTGCTCGCTGGGCTCGGGCAGGGGCATTCTGGGATGGGTGGCCAGGCCCCCAGGCCACGCTCAGGTCTCAGTAGGATTTGTCCTCCACCTCCCTGCAAGAAGCCTGGCAGTCCAGGGGCTCTGTCCTAAGGGAGGAGGCAAATTCCCATCAGCGGGGACATCCCTGGCAGTCCAGTGGATAAGACTCTGGGCTTCTAATGCAGGAGACATAGGTTTGATCCCTGGTTGGGGAACTAAGATCTCACACGGGAAAAAAAAGAAAAAATTCCCATCAGTGGAGGGACCCTTGGGCCAGGGTTCAGGAGGAATCTGGGCTGGAGGTCAGGGCAGGTGGGGCTGCCCTGTGCCCCCGACGCCCACTCCCACCTTGGGGAAGGACCTGAATGGAGCTGGAGAACCCGGGCCGGCATGTCTGCTGTCTTGGCAACCTTGGGACCATCACCTCCCCCAGCCAAACCTCTCTCCCCAACTGTAAAATGTGCCAGAAACAGGGCTCTCCAGGGGCTGCTGGGGTGACCAAGGTACTGACAGCTGTGAGTTAATAGGAATCCAGCCCACTGGTGCTGAGCTCAGGGTGGAGTGCTTCCACGGGTTTGTCCCATTTAACCTTCACTCCATGTTATGGAAGTTGTTCTCATCGACCCAGGTTACAGATGAGAACACGGAGGCACACGGCCATGGAGCATAGCTGCGGGTCCAGTCGAACTGGCCCAGGGCCCGCCCTACACTGCACCTGGGCTACCTGGTCCAGGATGACGGGAGCCGGTCTCCCTGAGCAACGGGCGTCGGGGAAAAGCCCTTGGGGGATGTGAGCTCAGGTCACTGACCCTCCCAGAAGGCCCGCTGCCCTTCACCCCGACACTCTGTGTCACTAGGAGCGGAGGCTGGACCCCCAGGGCACTCTGCAGGCCCCAGAGGGGAGCCTGGCCCTGGGAGGTGGGACTCTGGATTCACAAATAGATCCAGTCCCCATCCCAGGCCAGAGGCCCAGGCCCCCCAGGGCTAGGAGATGCCAGGGCCCCATGAGAGCAGCGACTTCTGTCTGAGCTGGTGCTGGCACTGCCCTAGCTGAGTGGGGACAGGGCTGTGGAGGTGTCCAAAGGAGCAGTGGTCACTGAGGGCTCCCTGGCTGCTGGTCTGGAGAAGCAGGAAAGGATGGCTGGCAGGGCTGGCCTGGAGACCCGGGCCCTGGGGTGTGGGGGCGTCAGTGACTGCTTTGTTTTCTTGGGGGACTGGGTGGGATGCATGTTCGGGCCTTTCCCACTTCTCAGTAACAGCCCAGAATCGGACCTGAACCTTCGGCTTCCCCATCTGTGAGCTCTCACCCCGGGTCCCCCATTCCTGTAGCGTGGCGTTTCCTGGTCTGGGGCCCAAATGCAGCTCCCCAAGGTCTATCAGACCACGCGCGGCGCTCCTGGGTCCCCGAGGAGGCAGAGCCAAGGCCATCGAGGGCAGGAGCAAAGCCCTGTCTGACGGGCGGGGACTCAAGGAAACCTAGGAAACAGGTAAGGGGACGCCTGACGGATTCCCCGGCCAGATCCTTCCTCTAGCGTCAACCTCCAACCTCTGCTGCCCCTGGGCGGCCCACTCCCCCCGCTCAGGCGGGCGCGGCGGCCCTGGGGACCGTGGGGAACCTGTGACGGCCGAAGCGGGGCAGCGGCGGCGCCTCGCGCGCGCGGCAGCTCTGGAGGGAAAGGCTTCCGCGAGTAGCCCCGCCCCCTTTACCATCGCCCCCGCGCGCTGATTGGCCCCGGCGCACGTCCATGCGCTGTGGGTTGAGGGGCTCAGGAACGCGGTGTCGACCCCGCGTCCTTCCCACGACACGGCGAAAGGCTGCAGGGAGCCAGCCCTCCCTTCCACAGGCCGTTCAGACAGCTCAGGCCGCCAAAATGTTGCGATGATTGCCCACCCAGCACGCACATTCCTATGGGACCTATGGGACCCTGCGCTCGGTCCGCAGTGGAGGCAGCAAGGACCCTGACCTCAGTCTCATGCGACCAGAGGCCAAAGTCTTCAGACACAGAACCCCCACATTACAGTGGAACTTCACCCAGAGTCATGGGCACCTCGAGGCAGTGTAATTCTCTCAACTGAAGCTTCTGTTTACAAAGTTTAAAATATACCCACTCCAGTATTTTTGCCTGGAGAGTCCCCATGGACAAAAGGAGCCTGGCAGGCTGCAGGCCTTGGGGTCGCAAAGAGTGGGACATGACTGAGAGACTAAGCACTGTGCATGTACCTCAAAGGATATGGAACAAATTCCAGGGCAACAAAAGACCTCCAACTGTGGCTAACCACAGGCTGTGGAAAGGCTTAGGTCCTTGCAGTGGGCTTCAATTTAGATCTGATTGAGGGTTCCCATTCTCAGCCACTGTGTGTTAGTTGCTCAGTCGTGCCCGACTCTTTGCGACCCCATGGACTGCAATCCACCAGGTTCCTCTGTCCATGAGATTTTCCAGGCAAGGATACTGGAGTGGGTTGCCATTTCCTTCTCCAGGGGATCTTCCCAACCCAGGGATCAAACCTGGGTCTCCTGCACTGCAGGCAGATTCTTTACCGACTGAGCTACAAGGGAAGCCTTAAAGTATAGACTGTTTAATGACCACAAATCCTCCCATAAAGTATGGAGGCCCCTCTGCAATGTGGTCTTGAACCTGAACTGGTCTCCAGCCTGGACTGGTCACTGGCAGAAGCTTGCTGTGGGGGGTCACCCTCTGAGACAGGGGCCCTGAGCCAGAGAAGGAAGCTATATGAGGGGCCACACACAGGGGATGGAGGCAGTGCCAGGCCTGGAGGGAGACCATTTCCACTGTCAAGTTCAGTGACCCTCCAGTTGTGTGTAACCACAAGAAAGAGCCAGGGAAAAGTGGCCCAGGCACCCCATGGAACCCTGATCAATAATAGACTACAGTTAATTTAAGCCAGTAAGATCAGGGCTCATTTGTTACACAGCAGTAACTGATATTCTTGGCAAGCAACTGAACATAGTCAGTTTTGACTTTTTGATAGATGGAATAATACTAATGGATATGGAATATCCAATATCAAAGTGCTTTTGAACTCTTGAACTCTAACAGTCATCCAACACAAATTTTAAATCCCTCAGATGCTCACATTTGAAAGACTGGTAACTCAGCGAGAGGAACAAAACATTAAGTATAAAGGATATCAAATAAGAATTGTGCATTTCAAGAATCTGTAATATGAAATAAGCCAAACACAAAAGGACAAATGCTCTGTGATTCCACTTACATGATGTAGCTAGTCAAATTCATAGAGACAGAAAGTCCAACAGTAGTTGACAAGGGCTTGTAGGGTGAAGGAATGGGGACTTAGTGTTTAACGGGGACCATTTTGGGCATCCCCGGTAAAGAACCCGCCTGTAGTGCAGGAGACACGGGAGAGAAGATATGGGTTAGACAACCCATTCCAGCATTCTTGCCCAGAGAATCCCATGGACAGAGGAGCCTGGTGGGCTATGTCAAGTCAGACACGACTGCGCATGCACTCATGGGGACTGTTTCAGTTTGGGAAGATGAAAAATTTCTGGAGATGGGTGGTGGTGATGATTGAACAACAATGTGAATGTACTTAATGCCACTGAACTGTCACTTAAAAGTGGTTAAAGTAGTAAATTTTTGTTATGTTTACCACACATGCAAATAAAATTACTTTAAAAACCCCACAACTATAGCAAACTATACATAGTAATGCTCCATCTATCATACTGATGAATGAGGTTCTCCACACAATGCACATTTCTGATGAAAGTTATTCCTCCATGATTCTGAATTTTACAATTTCTCTTTCACAGTTCATCCACTGAGGCTGAATGCTTCTTAAGGTCTAATGACTCATCACTGTCTGGATAAAGAGAGCACACAAATTTTATCCTGATTTGGAGAACGAAGTGTCCAATCCAGTTCCCTTGGTACCCCCACACCAGGGCGCTTTCTCCATCTGAACGATCTGCTTTCCCTGGTCCCCAAACCTCTCTGCCTCCTCTGGGTCTCTTAGAGTTCTCAGGCCTAAGCTCCTCGTTGTTGCTCAGTAGTGTCCGACTCTTTGCGACCCCATGGACTGCAGCACGCCAGGCTTCTCTATCCTTCATCATTTCCCAGATTTTGCTCAAACTCATGTCCTTTGAGTCAAAGATGCCTAAGCTTCTTATGTCTCCTAAATCCTAAAACAAAAGCTCACAAAACCCCTCCTTCCCTCAACAGTTAGGCTTTTTGGAATAGTCCACACCCCTTCCTTCTCTGCCAGGCCATCTAGCACATGCCTCCCGACTCTTCAGACCACCATCTTCCTCTTTGGCCTGAAAGCAGGATCGGCACCTGCTGGGTTAATCCAAAATCCATGCTTCTCTCCCAAACACCTGGTCTGGGCCATATGTGGTCTATCCATGCAATGGAATTTATTCAGCCTTAAAAATGAATGAGGGCTTCCCTGTGGCTCAGTGGTAAAAAAAAAAAAAAAAAAATCCACCTGCCAAGCAGAAGACACAGGTTCAGTCCCTGGGTCAGGAAGATCTCCTGGAGAAGGAAATGGCAACCCACTTTGCCTGGAAAAAAAACCCCATGGACAGAGAAGCCTCATGGGCTAGAGTCCATGGGGTCGCAGAAAAGTCAGACAGGACTGAGCAACTAGACAACAAAACAATAGGAATGAAGTTCTGATACATGTTACCATGTGTATGAACCTTGAAGACAGTATGCTCAGAGGAAGATCCCAGACACTAAAGTTAGCATGTGGTATGAACCCATTTACGTGAGATGTCTACTAGGATAGAAATTAGATTTGTGGTTGACGGGGGTTGGACAGGAAGGAGGGGGATTCAGGAGTGATGCTAAGGGTTTCTTCTTGGGGGAATGAAAATGTTATAAAGTTGACTGTGAATACACTAAAAACACTGAATTCTACACTTTAGATGGGGGAATCGTATGCTATGCGGACAATATCTCAACAAAGTCGTTAAAAAAAAAAAACAGAGAATTCCCTGGACCAGGACTCAGTGCTTTCACGGTCATGGATTCAGGTTCAGTCCCTGGTCTTGGAACTAAGAGCCTGAAAGCCAAGCAGTGCAGCCAAAAAGCAAACCATTAAAGAAAGGTATGACTCGAGTCCCCAGGGTCACTTGGATAAAAAATAGTCTTCACCATAAACAGGCTTCTCACTCTTGGGCTTGATTTCCTCACAAAAGTGGGCATGGACTATATATATTAAGATATTTTGTAAGTTGTTAATATCATATTGTAAAAACTTTATTGAAAACACTTTTAAATGTTGAGAATGTAACACTGATAAATTATCCTCAATTCTGCCACTCAAATGCACTTGTTTCTATTCTTGTATTAGTGTCTTTAATATACGTCTTTAGTCTTTCCCATTCTGTTCTTTTCCTCTATTTCTTTGTATTGATCGCTGAAGAAGGCTTTCTTATCTCTTCTTGNAAGGAATGATGCTAAAGCTGAAACTCCAGTACTTCGGCCACCTCATGAGAAGAGTTGACTCATTGGAAAAGACCCTGATGCTGGGAGGGTTTGGGGGCAGGAGGAGAAGGGGACGACAGAGGATGAGACGGCTGGATGGCATCACTGACTCGATGGACGTGAGTCTGAGTGAACTCCGGCAGTTGGTGATGGACAGGGAGGTCTGGCGTGCTGCAATTCATGGGGTTGCAAAGAGTCGGACACGACTGAGCGACTGAACTGAACTGAACTGAACTGAATATACGTCTAACTTTCTGTGGCATATACATGTGTTCAACATGTTTGCTATTTTATTCCTCTTTATAGAGTGGGAGGCCCCCACCTGCAGACCAGATGGATCTCTCCTAAACGACGAAAGTATTATGTTGTATAACCAGGCTCCGAATATGAACACAAATCCAAGTCCTCAGCGCAATACCATAATACAGCCACAAGAGGGTGATGTTGCTCCTTGAAAGTTGCTCCTTGATGTTGCTCCTTGCATCCTTGGTAGAACTAGATGTACCACGGGGGCGCCAGTGATAACCCACCAGCCAATGCACGAGACAGACATTAAGAGATACCAATTAAATTCCTGGGTGGGGAAGACCCCCTGGAGAAGGGCGTGGCAACCCACTTCAGTATTCTTGCCTAGAGAATCCCATGGACAGAGGAGCCTGGCGGGCTACGGTCCACGGCATCGAAAAGGTCAGACGCAACTGAAGGGACTCAGCACGCACATAGTGTTTATAGAATCAGAATTTGGGAGTTTTTCCACGCTGGACAAATAATTCAGGAAGACTTCCAAAAAAAAGTTTGTATTTAAAAAATATATTAGGTAGAAAGCAAAATCCAGTGCACAAATTCAGCAAAGAGTACAATTTCTAAGCTGTTGTTGCTGTTGTTTTAAAAAAAGACCAAAATACTCCTTGGATGGTGACACTGCCTCTAGAACTCAATACACTTAATTTCTTCTGGCTCATCTCTGGTCATATTTGTGATTTACTGACTATATATCTTTAACTTAAAAAAAAAAAAACCTATCACTGGGAGGAAATACCTCACAACGTTAAAACTAGTAAGAAAAGCGATTAATTTTTTTCCATTAAATTTCTTCTGTTTTCTCAACTTTGTTTACAATGTGCGTGAGCTCTTTACAGTGGGGAAATATCACACACTTTAAAGATAAGCTGCACCTCCTTGCTTGGTAATTGTTTTCTTTAACTCCATATGTCTCAGGAAAAGCAGGGTTTCCATTCCTCTGCAAGATGTGTTATAAAAGAAGATAAAGAGGAATAGAGATCATGGGGCAGAGAAACAAGTGAAAATCAAGAATCCTGTGGTCTCCGCTGTGGGCCTTGCAGAGCCTCAAAGACTTCCCCCAAGACATGTATTAAGCACAAAGGGAGAGATAATGACTCGACAGCGGAGAAATCACGCAGACACAGCCTTTAAGTGCTCAAGGCCAGCTTCACCAGTAATAAGACATACCAGCACCATGACCTCCTTGACGAGTCACACCGAGGGGATGTTCCTGCCCCGACATTCTAAACGACTGACCAGGACATGTCACAGTGTTAAGGTCATCACGCAGAAAGAAAGACTGAGGACCTGTCACTGGAGGAGACGGAGACCCAAGGACAAGATGCAAAACGGGATTTGAGAACAAAGGATGTTAGGGGCCAAACTGGTGAAATGAGCATAAGGTCAAGAGTTCAGGTTAATGGTACGGGACCAGTGTGGATTTCCCAGACTTGATCACCGCATGTTTGGTAAGATGTTGATATTCAGGGAGACTGGGTGATGAGCACAGGGGAATCCTTTATTTTCACTTTTTTGCAATTTTTTTTAAAAGAGTCTAATATTAACTCAAAAGGATTTTGAAAAACCAAGTGTCAAACCTATAGACACAATGGAAGTTGACAGAGAAAATAAGTAAGCCATAGGCCTTCTGGGTGGAAGCAGGAGGAGAGAAGGGAGTGGGGTGGAGGAGAGGAGGGGATACCAAGGGGACACTCCAACCCAGAGCCACGAGACTGGTCCTCGAGCTGGGACCTGAGCCAAGAACAAATATCCTATGACATCACGGGTACCTCAAGTGCGGGGACCCATTGATCTCTCTGCACCATTGCCCCCTCTGCTTCTGGGGAAACTGAAGCTCGGGCCTGAAGTGAGTGGCCCAGGACCACATGGGTAGTGACAGCCAGGTCTTCAGAGCTGTACTGATTGGCCCTACATACCAGCTATTTTATGGTTTAGTACTGTGGCTTGGAGAAGGGAATGGCAACCCACTCCAATATTTCTGCCTGGCTACAGTCCACGGGGTCACAGAGAGTCAGACATGACTGAGCATCTAACACACTGTGGCTTCCAGCTGATCTGGCCACCAGGAGCCACCGTGGGGGTCTGGAGGGTGGCGTGGGGAGCAAGGAGCTTCAGGGAGAAGCGACCTGCCTGGTGTGGCTGCTCCAGCGCTGTCTGCTCAGCACCCCCACCCCCAGCTGCTGCACTGCTGCTAAGCCATTTCCGGTTTAGCGTCTCAGCTTTCACCAGCAGGGAGAGCGATGCAACTCCCAGTGAAACCTTACAGTACTTTCTGTTTTCCCAGGTGGGTTCCGACCACACGTGCTTCAGGAATCCGAAGGCCCGTGGTTACAATGCCTCACAGTCGCCAAATGCCATTGAGGTGCCTGGGGCTAGGCGAGGGCTCTGCATAGGTTATTTCATTTTATCTCCCAAATACCTGCCTCCATGAGGCCTGCTGTTCTTTCATTCCCTGGTGGCTCAGGCAGGAAAGAATCTGCCTGCAATGTGGTAGACCTGGGTTGGGAGTGATCCCCTGGAGAAGGGAACGGCTACCCATTCCAGGATTCTCGCCTGGAGAATCCCATGGACAGAGGAGCTTGGTGAGCTACAGTCCATGGGGGTCACAGAGTCAGACATGACTAAGCAACTTTCACTCACAGAAGAGGAAACTGAGGCTCACTTTTAGGTTTCTGTGACCAGGGGAGGTGAGCTGCTAAAGTACAGCCAGCATGCGTATCTCCTGTGTCTGTTTTCTGGGCTTATACTCCTAAAATGAATTTAAAATGGTTCTTTTTAAGTTGAGGATTCTGACCCATAGGTATTGACAGATATGGACAACGGAGTAGGGTTAAGGCCAGTGGTTCTCAGTCAGGGTGCTCTGCCCACCAGGTAACACATGGCAAGGCCAGGAGACATTTCTAGCTGTCACAAGTAGGGTGCAGGACAGGCTCATGGCCTCTGTGGGTGGGGGCCAAGGATGCAGCTCAGATCTTGGGGAGCCCCCACCACCCCCAGGAGGAAGGATCTGGTCTAAAACAGCAGCAAGGTTGAGGCTGAGAAACCCTGCTGAAAAGCAGTGTTTAAAAAGGCAGCACAGAAAGGGTGCACCCATATAGTGAGTGAGGTTAAGTTCAGTTTTCACGAAGCTTGTATTTCAGTTATTTGTGTATGTAATACTTGGAGTGTTTGATACTTTTATTTTTAAATTTACTTTTTATCGGAGCACTTGATAAAAATGCAGATGCTTGGGGGTAGAAATTCCTGGAGCTCTGCCTGGTTACCTCCCCACCAGCCAATTAGAAGAAAGTCACGCACCCTGCAGCCTCCACCCCAAATTTTGCCTATAGAGACTTTCCCATGAAAGTCATCAAGAGGTTGAGGGCGGTTTCTGACCATGAGCCATCCATTCTCCTTGTTTACATAATGTTAGTCGCTCAATCATGTCTGACTCTTTGCGACCCCATAGACTGTAGCCCGCCAGGCTCCTCTGTCCGTGGAATTCTCCAGGCAAGAATACTGGAGTGGGTGGCCATTTCCTTCTCCTTGCTTGGCTGTGCAATAAACCTTTCACTGCTTTAAAAAAAAAAATTCAGATACCTAGATTTCCCATCCAAAATTGTGAGCATCACAATCTAGAATCAAATTCAAGAATCTGGAGTTTTAACAAGTACCCCTTGAGGCTCTGGTCCTCGTGGATCACAGACTCGGCTTTGTGAAACACTGGACTAAACGCTCAAAATTTTACATACTCAAAATTCTCCAAGCCAGGCTTCAGCAATACGTGAACCGTGAACTTTCTGATGTTCAAGCTGGTTTTAGAAAAGGCAGAGGAACCAGAGATCAAATTGCCAACATCTGCTGGATCATGGAAAAAGCAAGAGAGTTCCAGAAAAACATCTATTTCTGCTTTATTGACTATGACAAAGCCTTTGACTGTGTGGATCACTATAAACTGTGGAAAATTCTTTAAGAGATGGGAATACCAGACCACCTGACCTGCCTCTTGAGAAATCTGTATGCAGGTCAGGAAGCAACACTTAGAACTGCACATGGAACAACAGACTGGTTCCAAATAGGAAAAGGAGTACGTCAAGGCTGCATACTGTCACCCTGCTTACTTAACTTATATGTAGAGTACATCATGAGAAACACTGGACTGGAAGAAACACAAGCTGGGATCAAGACTGCCAGGAGAAATATCAATAACCTCAGATATGCAGATGACACCACCCTTATGGCAGAAAGTGAAGAGGAACTAAAAAGCCTCTTGATGAAAGTGAAAGTGGAGAGTGAAAAAGTTGGCTTAAAGCTCAACATTCAGAAAACAAAGATCATGGCATCTGGTCCCATCACTTCATGGGAAATAGATGGGGAAACAGTGGAAACAGTGTCAGGCTTTACTTTTTTGGGCTCCAAAATCACTGTAGATGGTGATTGCAGCCATGAAACTAAAAGAAGCTTACTCCTTGGAAGAAAAGTTATGACCAACCTAAATAGCATATTCAAAAGCAGAGACATTACTTTGCCGACTAAGGTCCGTCTAGTCAAGACTATGGTTTTTCCTGTGGTCATGTATGGATATGAGAGTTGGACTGTGAAGAAGGCTGATCGCCAAAGAATTGATGCTTTTGAACTGTGGTGTTGGAGAAGACTCTTGAGAGTCCCTTGGACTGCAAGGAGATC
>SJYW01003398.1:579010-591240 GCA_006410735.1 Raphicerus campestris | reverse complement strand
GAAAGTAGAGAAAACCACTAGGCCATTCAGGTATGACCTAAATCAAATCCCTTATAATTATGCAGTGGAAGTGACAAATAGATTCAAGAGTAAACAGAGTGCCTGAAGAGCTATGGAAAGAGGTTTGTAACACTGTATGGAGGCAGTGATCAAAACCATCCCCAATAAAAAGAAATGCAAAAGGTAAGATGTTTGTCTGAGGAGGCCTTACAAATAGCTGAGAAAAGAAGAGAAGCAGAAGGCTAAGGGGAAAACGGATCTGAATCAGTCAGTTCAGGCTCTCAGTTGTGTCTGACTCTTGGTAACCCCATGGACTGAAGCATGCCAGGCTTCTCTGTTCTTCAGTAACTCCCAGAGCTTGCTCAAACTCATGTCTATTGAATCAGTGATGCCATCCAACCATCTCATCCTCTGTTGTCACATTCTCCTCCTGCCTTCAATCTTTAACAGCATCAGGTTCTTTTCCAATGAGTTAGTGCTTCACATCAGGTGGCCAAAGTCAGCATCAGTCCTTCCAATGAATATTAAGGACTAATTTCCTTTAGGATTGACTGGTTTGATCTCCGTGTAGTGCAAAGGACTAAGAGTCTTCTCCAGCACCACAGTTCAAAAGCATCAATTCTTCAAGGCTCAGCTTTCTTTATAGTCCATCTCTCACATCCATCACGACTACTGGAAAAAACCAAAGCTTTGACTAGATGGACCTTTGTCAGCAAAGTAATGTCTCTGCATTTTAATATGCCATCTAGGTTGGTCATAGCTTTTCTTCCAAGGAGTAAGCATCTTTTAATTTCATAGCTGCTGCAGTTACCATCTGCAGTGATTTTGGAGCCCAAGAAAATAAAGTCTGTCACTGTTTCCATTACCTCATCTCTTTGCTATGAAGTGATGGGACCAGATGCCATGATCTTAGTTTTTTGAATGTTGAGTTTTAAACCAGTTTTTTCACTTTCATCAAGAGGTTCTTTAGTTCCTCTTCACTTTCTATCATAAATGTGGTGTCATCTGCATATCTGAGGTTATTGATATTTCTCCCAGCAACCTTGATTCCAGCTTGTGCTTCATCCAGCCCAGCATTTTGCATAATGTACTCTGCATATAAGTTAAATAAACAGGGTCACAATGTACAGTCTTGATGTACTCCTTAACCAATTTTGAACCAGCCCATTGTTCCATGTCCAGTTCTAACTGTTTCTTCTTGACCTGTATATAGTTTTCTCAGGAGCCAGGTAAAAAGGTCTGGTATTCCCATTTCTTTAAGAATTTTCCACAGTTTGTTGTGATCCACACAGTCAAAGGCTTTAGCATAATCAATGAAACAAAAATGTCTAACTCTTTGTGACTCCATGAACTGTAGTCCACCAGGCTCTTCAGTCCATGGAATTCTCCATACAAGGATGTTAAACTGGGTGGCCATTTCCTTCTCCAGGGGATCTTCCTAACCCAGGGATCAAACCCAGGCCTCCTACATTGCAGGCAGATTCTTTACCATCTTAGTCACCAGAGGAGCCCACCTATCTGAATGCAGAGTTCCAAAGAATAGTAAGGAGAAATAAGAAAGGCTTCCTAAGTGAACAATGTAAAGAAATAGAGGAAAACAATAGAATGGGAAAAGCTAGAGATCTCTTCAAGAAAATCAGAGATACCAAGGGAACATTTGTTGCAAAAATGGGCACAATAAAGGACAGAAACAGCATGGACCTACCAGAAGCAGAAGATATTAAGAAGAGGTGGCAAGAATACACAGAAGAATTGTACAAAAAAGATCTTCATGACCTGGATAACCACAATGGTGTGATCACTCACCTAGAGGCAGACATCCTGGAGTGTGAAGTCAAGTGGGCCTTAGGAAGCATCACTATAAACAAAGCTAGTGGAAATGATGGAATTCCAGGTGAGCTATTTCAAATCCTAAAAGATGATGCTGTTAAAGTGCTGCACTCAACATGCTTAGTCCCTCAGTTGTGTCTGACTCTTTGTGACCCCATGGACTGTAGCCCACCAGGCTCCTCTGTCCATGGTGATTCTCCAGGCAAAATACTTGAGTGGGTTGCCATGACTTCCTTCAGGGGATTTTCCCATCCCAGGGATCAAACCCAGTTATCTCACATTGCAGGCGAATTCTTTACTGGCTAAGCCACCAGGGAAGCCCAAGAGTACTGGAGTGGGTAGCCTATCCCTCCTCCAGGAGATCTTCCTGACCCAAGAATCGAACTGGTGTCTCTTGCATTGCAGGTGAGTTCTTTACAAGCTGAGATTCCAAGAAAGCCCCTGATCATGCATAACTCATTCATTTCAGTAGTTTTTCATTTTTCATACCTTCTTTTTTCAATATGCCAGCAAAGTTGGAAAAGTCAGCAGTGGTTACTGCTTCCCAGGTGGCTTTCTAGGTGACGCTAGTAGTAAAGAACCCGCCTGCCAATGCAGGAGACGTAAGAGTCACAGGTTTGATCCCCCAGTCAGAAAGATACCCTTGAGAAGGGAATACCAACCCACTCCAGTGTTCTTCACTGGAGAATCCAATTAACAGAGGTGCCTGGTGGGCTACAGTCCACGGGGTTGCAATAGTTGGACATGACTGAAGCGACTTAACACTCACCCATGCAGTGGTCACAGGACTGAAAAAGGTCAGTTTTCATTCCAATCCCAAAGAAGGGCAATGCCAAAGAATATTCAAAGTATGGTTCAGTTGTACTCATTTCACATGCGAGCAAGGTAATGTGCAAAATCCTTCAAGCTAGGCTTCAACAGTATATTAACCGAGAACTTCCAGATCTGCAAGCTGGATTTAGAAAAGGCAGAGTAACCAGAGATCAAATTGCCGACATCCATTGCATCATAGAAAAGCAAGGGGATTTCATAAAAACATATACTTCTGCTTCATTGCCTACACTAAAGCCTTTGAGTGTGTAGATCACAGCAAACTATGGAAAATTCTAAAAATTTTCTTAAAACCAGACCACTTTACTTTGCTCCTGAGAACCTGTATGCAGGTCAAGAGGCAACAGTTAGAACCAGACATGGGACAATGGACGGGTTCAAAATTGGGAAGGGAGAACGTCAAGGCTGCATATTGTCACCCTGCTTATTTAATTTATATGCAGAGTACATCATGTGAAATACCGGGCTGGATGAAGCACAAGTGGGAATTGAGATTGCCAGGAGAAATATCAATAACCTCAGATATGCAGATGACACCACCCTTATGGCAGAAAGTGAAGAGGAACTAAAAAGCCTCTTGATGAAAGTGAAAGTGGAGAGTGAAAAAGTTGGCTTAAAGCTCAACATTCAGAAAACAAAGATCATGGCATCTGGTCCCATCACTTCATGGGAAATAGATGGGGAAACAGTGGAAACAGTGTCAGGCTTTACTTTTTTGGGCTCCAAAATCACTGTAGATGGTGATTGCAGCCATGAAACTAAAAGAAGCTTACTCCTTGGAAGAAAAGTTATGACCAACCTAAATAGCATATTCAAAAGCAGAGACATTACTTTGCCGACTAAGGTCCGTCTAGTCAAGACTATGGTTTTTCCTGTGGTCATGTATGGATATGAGAGTTGGACTGTGAAGAAGGCTGATCGCCAAAGAATTGATGCTTTTGAACTGTGGTGTTGGAGAAGACTCTTGAGAGTCCCTTGGACTGCAAGGAGATCAGCCCTGGGATTTCTTTGGAAGGAATGACGCTAAAGCTGAAACTCCAGTACTTTGGCCACCTCATGCAAAGAGTTGACTCATTGGAAAAGACTCTGATGCTGGGAGGGATTGGGGGCAGGAGGAGAAGGGGATGACAGAGGATGAGATGGCTGGATGGCATCACTGACTCGATGGACGTGAGTCTGAGTGAACTCTGGGAGTTGGTGATGGACAGGGAGGCTTGGCGTGCTGTGATTCATGGGGTTGCAAAGAGTCAGACACAACTGAACTGGATGCCCTTGAGGTTCGGTGGCTGGAAGATCCATGGCCACCCTGAGAAGGATTTGACGTTTCCTTTGTGCAGGGCATCACGTGAAGTGTTTCTCACATGTTATTTCATCTGTCACAACGTACAGGTTCCTTCATTAGTGCATTAGTGTGTTAAACAGAATCGTTAATGTTTGTTTATTTTTACATCGATGGGAGACTCATGATTTCATCTTGTTAAAATGATCCTTTAATAACAATCTAACAGGTCTCAGACACCTTAAGGTATTTGGGGGACCTCAAGTGGAATCTGGCCAAATTTTTAAGTAGTACAGATGAAATCTGGGGGAGAAAGCTTGTTGGGCATGGCTTCAGTACCTTGGGATAACATATACCAGACTTTTAAAAGTCCAAACTGAGGTTCCTTACAGAGACTTCCAGCAAAGCAAACTCAAGAAGGCCTACAAGGTGAATTAGCAAGCGTGTCACACCTGTGTAAATGATCAGCCCTCCCACCCCATCTGACAGGACCACCCTCATTTCATGCAAAAATGATCTTTCGTTGAAATTATGAGGCTGTCGCGGAAATTTGTGCATCAGTGGAAAATTGGGCTTTGTCTGAAGCACAGCCTTTCAGGTTATACCATTCTAGTCTTCTTGTTGCCTTTGAGCTGCTTTTATAACTCTGCACAGGTAACAGAACAAGGCAAAATAGTTCTAGCCTGTAGACCCGTTCTTGCTTTCTCACCATGTACATTACAGATAAGTAAGCAATTTCTCCAGGTTTGCCTCCATGTACGCATTCATGTCAATACTCCTGACCTATAGTCTTCTAGAATCTTCTTTGGATTCCCTTACAAACTGGTTATAGGAACTTACTGGTTCCTGGATTAATGGGTTAAGCAAAAGCTTGAATACGTGTTCCTTTTATATCTGCATAAAAGAGTTTTATTTCCTCTGTTTTGGTCTTAAGCCTCTGCTTTTCAAACCCCCCTGGTCATTGGTATTATATAATCTGTGGGCTCCAGTCTGCAATTTTATTTACTTGTATTTTTTTAAATTTATGTTACAATTTTGTTTGGCTGTGCCAGGTTTTAGTTGTGGCACTCGGGATCTTCAGTCTTCATTCCATGTGAGATCTTTAGCTGCAGCATGTAGGGTCTAGTTCAGAGATCGAACCTGGGCCCCCTAAACAGGAAGTGTAGGTCTTAGCCACTGGACCACCAGAGAAGTCCCCAGTCAGCACTTTAAAAAAATCACATAGGAAATAACTAACCTGCATTGCATGTAATAAAAGTAAGCATTATTTTATGAAACTTCTATTTGCGTTACATTTGTATATTTGTTCTAGGTGGATTTAAATTGTTTTCTTTTTTTGGATGATCACTGTTTGGAGGTAAATACTTGGGCCCTAATGTGTTTGTTTTATAATATTTTATTTTCACTCAGTAAAGAATGACTGGAGTATTTTTAAGTCAGGCAGATGTGAATGGAAAGTGCAAGAACCTTACAGTTTACGGTTAATCACTCTCTGATGCTCTTTTCCTCCCCTCACAAATCAAGTACAGAGCAAATTTGAGTGCAATACTCAGCTTGCCTGCTCTGGTAAACCCAACACCCAAGAGATACATAATATTACATGCAAACTGTTTTCAAACACCAGTGGGTCCAAGCCCTAAGATCCCTGCTCAGCTGCTGATGGAGGAGCAAGAGAATTACCTTTATAGACAAGTAAGAACCACCTTCACAGTCCGCCAACACTCGTCATCGCTGGCTTGCTGGGGGGGAGACCAGGGGCAAATCCCATTACTTCTCTGGACTAATTTCACCTGGAAACAGGAAATGTGGTGAATGAGATACTGTATGTGAAATTCTTCCATAAACTCTGAGTCATCACATAAAAGGGGGTGACAGAGGATGAGACAGTTGGATGGTACCACTGACTCAATGGACATGAGTCTGAGGAAACTCAAGGAGATGGTGAAGGACAGGATGCCTGGCATGCTGCACTGTTTGGGGGTCACAAAGAGTCAGACATGATTGAATGACTGAACAATAAATATCACATAAGAACAGGGAATACATTGTCCAGGCCCAGGAGGGGATCCAAATGATGGAAAGGGGAGGTGCAAAGGTCCTGACATTTGAAAAATGTCCTGGATGAGATTCTAAAAGCTGCCTGGCCCCACTAGGACGTGCACACTGATTGGCTCACGGGCCCTCCTGTGATACAGATCACATGATCTGTATGTGGTCTCCAAATGTGCACATGGGCATTAATGCTGGGAGAGGGGAAGGTAGCAGTGATCCCCCCAAAGATTAAGGATTCTGCTCCAAAGCAGGGCTTCTCAACCTCAGCATGGCTGACCTTTTGCAGATAATTCTTTGTTGTGGGCGCTATCCTGTGGAATGATGTTCAGCAGCATCCCCGGCCTCGGCCTGCGAGATGCCACCATGTGCTCAGTCATGCCCAGCTCTTTGCGACCCCATGGACTGTAGCCCACCAGGCTCCTCTGTCCATGGAATTTGCAAGTGAGAATACTGGAGTGGTTTGCCATTTCCCCCTCCAGGGGATCTTCCCAACCCAGGGATGGAATCTGAATCTCTTGAGTCTCCTGCATTGGCAGGCAGGTTCTTTACCACCAACACCACCTGGGAGATGCCAGTTGCATCCCTCAAATCCTGACAACCCAGGTTTGCTGAATGTCCCCGGAGGACCACTGCTCCAAGGCAGAGGCAGAAGGCACAGAAAGGGAGATTTCAGCTCATCAGACGCCTGCCCCCAAATCTCCTAACCCCTGTGGATCACAACCGTGGTGATTTCCACGCTTCCTGTATCAGGCCTGACTCGTCCTCATGTCCCAGGACACTAGGTCCCACCATCTTCCACACCCTCCCACCCCACATCACCTTGGGGCTTCCTCTCCCACCACCTCCCTTTTTAAAACAATATTTCTGCATGCGTCTGCAGGGGCCGGGTCTTGGTTGCAGTGCGTGGGCTCTCTGGTCGTCATCCCAGCACTGGTGATCTTCTCCTTGTGGTGTGTGGACTCTCAGTTGAGGGTGGGGGGTCTAGTTTCCTGGGGTGCGTGCTCAGTAGTGCCCAACTCTTTCGTGACCCCACGGAATGTAGCCCAACATGCTCCTCTGTCCACGGGATTTCCCAGGCAAGAATACTGCCATTTCCTTCTGCAGGGGATCATTCTGACCCAGGGATGGAGCCTGAGACTCCTGCATCGGCAGGCAGATTCCTTCATCACCTAGTTCCCTGACCAGGGATCAAACCTTGGCCTCCTGCATTGGAAGCACAGTCTTAGCCTCTGGATTACCAGGGAAGTTCTGCCTTTTTTTTTTTTAATTTGGCTGCAGGGACCTGAGGGTCTGGGTCTGGAAACTCAATTGTGGCATGCAGGATCTAGTTCCCTAACGAGAGATGGAACCCAGGCCTCCTGCACTGGGAGCAGAGTCTTAGCCATTCAGCCACCAGGGAAGTCCCCCCACCATCTCAACTGCCTTCTGCCCAGCATCCGGATTCTCCCTATGAAGTACTGACTTCCTAAAGCTCAGTTCGAATCATTTCCTTCTCCAATGACAGTGGTGTCCATCTCCACTATAAACTGTCCACAATCTAGCTTCCAGCTTCCCCAAGTCCATCTAGGAGCTTTTGGGAGAGGAACAATGTAAAACTGCCTGAACTGAACTAAGTCCTAGAAATGATTTTGGCGTGGAAAAGCATTAAAGTCAGAATGATTAAAAATATACCTTTTCTTTGGAACTGAAGTTTACACGTGATTGATTATCTGTTACTGGAGTTCAGTATCCTCCAAATGCAAGGGGTAATGGAAGCAAAAGTGTGTGTGTGTGTATGTGTGTGTGCGTGTGTGTGCTCAGTCCTGTCAGGCTCTTTTGGACCCCTGTGGTGGTTAAAGCAGGCTTCAAAATGGTCAGACTCATTAGGTCCTGAAATCATTTTAATGTGTTAGCAATAGTCTTTTTTAAAAAATGGAAAGAAGAGAATAGACTAGAACAAGATAGGGTAGAATTAGAACACACGTAGAGTATATGGCTGCGTCATGAGAGGCTGGGTAAGAATCTCCCTTTAAACTTCTCTCTCAGTAATAGGCATCTACAGGCATGTCAGATATATTTCTCACTATAGGTTGAGTCTAAAAAGTTTGAAAGCACCAACAGGCAATCCATATATTCAGCAGTGGAAGCAGGTGTAACAACAGCAAAAAGTGCAAGGTCACTGGACCTCCAGAGCTGCAAAGTCAGGATGGGGCTCGGGTGGATGCCAGGGCAGGGGCAGTACTGGGTGGGGCGGACTCGATCAAGGAAAGGCAAGCCCAACTGGGGCTCCCTGACTTGGGGTGTCGGGGCTAAGTCCCGGGGGTCGGGTGGGTTGCAGGGGAGGAGAAAGGAGGCTCCGAATCGCAGGTGAAGGACAAGGAGGCGGCCTGATGGAGGGACGTAGAGTCCGAGGACACCCCACTCCCCAGCATCAGCAGCCCTGGGGAGCCCCGGGAAAGCCCAGCTGGGGGTGCAACCACGCCGAGGGACGCGAGACCCTCCCCGATCCGCTGGGGCCCGTCCTCACCGGGCACCGGCCGGGCGGCGACAACAGCGGGGCCCTCCCTCTCCGGAGACCGAGCCGCGCGGCGGGTCCTCTGGCCCCGGGCCGCTGCAGCCACAGGCGTCGACCTCGCGGCCCAGGCCCCTTCGGCCACCGCAACCCGGGTGTCCAACCCCCACCCCCACCTGCCCTCTCGGGAGCGAGCCCCGTGTCGCGCGCTCCGCCCCGCTGGCCGTAGGGAGCGCGCGCCGCCCCGCCGAGAGCCAGCCTCTAGGAGCTGACTTGCGGGTTCCTCGCGAGCATGCGCAGCAGGGCAGCGGGGGCTCCATTCTTCGGACAAACTCCGCTTCTCCGGGTCTTCAGTGCGCGGCAGCTGGCGGCCTGGCCAATCGGCGCGGGGAGGCGGGGCCAGCCCAGGATTGGGCAGCGGCATCCGCGGACCGAGAGTCGCTCAGGCCTGAGACTTGGACTGAAGGTCTGTGCGGTGACGCTCAGAGAAAGCTGGGGGCCTTGAGACTCGAGGATTCGATTCTGCGCTAATTGAGCGGAAGCGATCATTGAAGTGCATCTTTAGGCCCGTCACTTTCCTTAGGCTGCGGAAGGAGATTTCTTCTGCACTTCACTGACAGGTTAAAATGACTAACCTCAAAGTTGGGCCAATTTGATTCAAACTAAATAATGATAATAACAGATTATAACTGAGTAAAACAAGAATCCATGATCGATAGTGATGTAAATAATTAAATGGAGAGATGAGAAATCTCTTACAGTAGGATGCCGACTAATAAATGAAGAAGGAATGAAACAGAAAATCACCATTTGGCGACCATCATTAAGTAATAGGATGGACTTCCCTGATGGCTCAGAACATAAAGCATCTACCTACAGTGCGGGAGACCCGGGTTCAATCTCTGGGTCGGGAAGATCTCCTGGATAGGAAATGGCAACCCACTCCAGTATTCTGGCCTGGAGTATCCCATGGACGAAGGAGCCTGGTAGGCTACAGGCCATGGGGGTCGCAAAGAGTAGATACGACTGAGCAACTTCACGACGACGACATTAAGTAATAACTGATTTGGACAAAAATAAATGGCCTCTAAGACCGGAGGGTGAAAGTTTAACAAGGAACTAGTATATGCGTATTCCCAAATTACATATTCCTCTACAAGATACTAATTAATTGCAAGAGAAATATGAATTTTACAGTAGAGAAACCTTCCTCAAAGTCTCTGGGGTTTCTGAAAGTCCTCATGGGACAGTCCAGAGGTTACATGACTGTAACAGGTTGAATGCTGAAGCACATATGAGATCATGTAGTGCTCCATTTACCTACACTAAAGAATTTATGGCCCCTGAAAAAAAGTAAAACACCATTCTTATAAAACTTGTTTTGGAAAATACAATGATTTTCATTAAAATGTTATGCTAACACATAAAAGTTTTATTTTATCTTTTTTGGTAACAGAATTATTGGATATAATTCACATACCATACAATTCACCCAATTAAAATGTACAATTGAATGGGTTTTAGTATATTCACAGAGATGCGGATGTCACCACAATCAGTTTTAGAACAATTTCATCACTCCAAAAGAAACACACTTCAGTCCCCCATCCTCCCAACCTAAGCAACTATTAATCTACTTTCTGTCTCTATAGATAAGCATATTCTGGACATTTCACTTAAATGGAATCATACAACCTTTGGTCTTTAGTGTCTAGCTTCTTTCACTTAGCATAGTGCTTTCAAAGTCCATCCATGTTGTAGCATGCCAGCAATACTTCATTCTTTATATCATCAAATAATATTGCACTGTATAGATATACCCCAATTTGATAACCCATTCATCTGTTGAATAACGTAGGGTTGTTTCCACTTTTGGGCTACTATGAATAGTGCTGTTGTGAACATACATGTGCAAATTTGTGTGGACAGATGTTTTCAATTATTTTCCCACCTAGGAGTAGACTTGCTGGGTCAACGTTTAACCATTTGAGGAATTGATAAATTGTTTTCCACAGGGTCTGCTCCATTTTACATTCCTACCAGCAATGTATGCCAATTCCAATTTCTGCACATCCTGGTCAACACTTGTTATTATTTGTCTATCTCATTAGCATGGCATTTCATTGTGAAGTGAAGTGGCACTTCATTGTGGTTTTGGTTTGCATTTCCTTGATGGCTAATGATGTTGATCCTCTCCTCAGGTACTTATTTGCGATTTGCATATTTTCCTTGGAGAAATGTCTATTTAGAGCCTTTACCCATTTCAAAGTTGAGTTGTCATTTTATTATTAAGCCTAAAAATTCTTTATATATCCTAGATATATGTCCATTGTCAGATACATGATTTGCAAAAAGTTTCCCCCATTCTGTGGATTGTCTTTTCATTTTATTTCCCCCAGTTAAGACAGGGTCCTCTGAAGCACAGAAGTTATTAATTTTGATGATGTCCAGTTTACTTTTTTTTTTTTTTTGCTTGTGCTTTTGATGTCACATCTAAGAAACCATTGCCTTGTCCAAGTTCACAAAGATTTACTCCCATGTATTCTAAAAAGTTTGGTAGTTTACTTCTTACATTTGAGACTTAAACCCATTTTGAGTTATCTTTTGTGTATGGGCAACTTCTGGGCTTCTCAGGTGGCTCAGTGGTGAAGAATCCGGCTGCCAATGCAGGAGACTCAGGTTCGATCCTGCGGTCAGGAAGATTCCCTGGAGAAGGAAATGGCAACCCATTCCAGTATTCTTGCCTGGAAAATCCCATGGACAGAGGAGCCTGGCAGACTATAAGGGACTGCAAAGAGTTGCACATGACTTAATGACTAAGTATGCACAGGCAAAGTAGGGCTGTGATTTCTTTTTTTTTTTTTGCATATGAACATCCTAGTTGTACCATTTGTTGAAAAGACTGTTCTTTTCTCCCTGTAATTCTTTTGGCTCCGCTGCTGAAAAACAATTAACTGTAAATATGAGGATTTATTTCTGGATTCTCAATTCTATTCATGGTCTGTGTCTATCTTGTGCCAGCACCACCCTGACACAATTACTGTTGCTTTGTGGTAACTTTTGAAATCAGAGAGTGAATTCTCCAACTTCATTCTTTCCCAGGATGGCTTTAGACCCCTTAAGTTTACAGTTGTCATCTTTATTGTCAGTCTTTTTGAAAACAGATCTTTATTTTAAACTTTACATCATTGCAAACACACTCCATGGCAATTATTTTCAAGTATTCTTGCTTTTTCCACCTACCTGTATATTATAACGCTCCCCAATATTATAAGCCTATTTACATATGATTGGCTACCTAATTTATTTATTTTCCTATTGGACATTCATTTCTAAATTTTACTATTGCTGCTGTGACTGCTTCATTCCTAAGTTTCGCGGTACCCGGGTGAAAGTATATGGGAACGCTTTGTACACTTCTTGCAATTTTTCTGCATGAAATTATGTCTAAATAAAACGTCAGAAAAAAACTATCCCTTTGGCATTTAGTGAGGGGAAAGCATCTTTTTCCGAACTGCTCCAGCCCCTGCCCAGCTACCCGATGCTCGTCCATGAGTCCGGCCATCGTCCATCGGTCCAGCCCCGACTCACTGCGCACAGTCACTGCCCACTTATTCTCTGACCACTCTGTGCGGTGGGGGACCGGGGTTGCTCCGGTGCAGGGAGCTGCGGAGCCTGGGAGTGCTCTCCTGGACACTTGGCGGGTGGCGATCCGAGAGGACCAGCATCCTCCGAGCTGAAGCCGGC
>SJYW01003398.1:534769-566278 GCA_006410735.1 Raphicerus campestris | reverse complement strand
GGGGCCGAGGTGGACTCCTCCCCATCCGCCGGGGGGCTGGGGGCAGAAGGCCCTGCTAAGCTTCCATCTTTTTCATCTAGAAGAGAAGGGGATGGGTCAGGTTGTTGTCAAAGGAACAGGGGGTGCAGGGGTGGGGGGTCAAACCTGGGGGTCCCAGCTGCCAGGGGAGGGGTGCAGAGCTGTTGACTGACTTAGAGAAGTAACTGCTGACTCCAGACATGCTCGCAAAGGCCACTGGCCGGGGGACACAAAGGTTGTTTCCAGAAAACTTCAGGCCAATTCTGGGCTGAGCACCAGGAAGCCGCTGCTACCCCTGCTGCCTGGCCAGGGGACAGGGCAGGAGGCAAGTAGCGCTGTGGACAGGTCTGGAGGTAAAGGTGGAGGGGCAGGCTGAGGGTGCCCAGGAGCGCCTGCCCAGGGGTGCCTGGGGGCCTGCGTGTAGCCCCTGTTCCATGCCCCATCTCTGTGTCTGAGGAAGGTGGATTTGTCCTAATCCTCACAAAGGCACCCTATGGGTTGAGGCCTACGTGGCTCCAGAGCCCAGGCTGATCTGAGAAGTGAGCAGAGGTCTCAGCTGGCATGGAGGGAGCCCCGGGGATGGCCTGTCCCACCCAGCCCAGCTGGAGAAACGAGCTCTGAGCCAGATGCCCCCTATCCTTCGCAGTGACTGACTGATGACCTCAGGGCGGTGACTTTGCTCCTCTGAACCCTGCCTCCCCACAGGTCACCAGGAAGGACCCTCTCCCCGCACAGAGGCAGGTGGACACGAGGAGGCACTTGGAATGGAGCAGCAGCGGAAGGGCTCAAGGGTGAGCCAGGCCCCCTGCAGAGGGGCCTCCAGGCTCCGGGTTCCCTGACTCCCTGAGGATGGTTCCGTCTAGCAGGCGAAGGAGCCTGAGGGGTCCCTTAGGTTCCCTGAGAACTCTAGGCTGGTGGCTGGGGATGCCCTCATCTCGTGAAAAAGACACATGAATATGTAAATACAAAAATAGGAGAGAAATAGGCCCAGGAACACAGACACACAAGGACCCACACAAAGTTACCCTTCTAGGCAAATACACATGTAAACAGACAGAACCTTAGACACACACACACACATACATGCACGTGTGCATGGAGGCCTACAAACACACAGAGATTCACACCGAGATATATTTAGACAGACACACAATGTCCACGGCACATGCACCCTCTCCAGGCCAGCCAAGCCTGGTGGTCCCCCTGACTTTGGCCCTCAGAAGGCCCTGCTCCTGTCCTGCATGCTGGGCGCAGGCCTCACCTGTGTCCAGCTTGCTGCGTTTCTGTTCAGGCTCCTGGGGGGCGGCCTCGATGGCCCGCTGAGCCTCAGGATGGATCTTCAGGAGGGCTTTGGCGAGGGTGGCAGGGCCAGGCACCCCCAGGGACATGATGCAGTGCACGCCTTTGCGCTTGGCTCCTTCCACTTTGGCACTGTCCTTGGAGGCCGTCAGCAGGACCAGTTTGGAGAACTTCCTGGGTTTTTTGGGGGCTGCGGGGACAACATCTGTGCCCGGCTCAGGGGGCTCAGAGGAGGGCTCCTGGCTGGCCTTCACACTCTCGCCTTCCTGCTCGCTGGGCTCCGGCAGGGGCATTCTGGGATGGGTGGCCGGGCCCCCAGGCCACGCTCAGGTCTCAGTAGGATTTGTCCTCCACCTCCCTGCAAGGAACCTGGCAGTCCAGGGACTCTGTCCTAAGGGAGGAGGCAAAATCCCATCAGCAGGGACATCCCTGGCAGTCCAGTGGATAAGACTCTGGGATTCTAATGCAGGAGACATAGGTTTGATCCCTGGTTGGGGAACTAAGATCTCACATGGGAAAAAAAAATCCCATCAGTGGAGGGGCCCTTGGGCCAGGGTTCAGGAGGAATCTGGGCTGGAGGTCAGGCCAGGTGGGGCTGCCCTGTGCACCCCACGCCCTCTCCCACCTTGGGGAAGGACCTGAATGGAGCTGGAGAACCCGGGCCGGCATGTCTGCTGTCTTGGCAACCTTGGGACCATCACCTCCCCTAGCCAAACCTCACTCCCCAACTGTAAAATGTGCCAGAAACAGGGCTCTCCAGGGGCTGCTGGGGTGACCAAGGTACTAACAGCTGTGAGTTACTAGGAATCCAGGCCCACAGGCGCTGANCGAGGAAGGTGGATTTGTCCTAATCCTCACAAAGGCACCCTATGGGTTGAGGCCTACGTGGCTCCAGAGCCCAGGCTGATCTGAGAAGTGAGCAGAGGTCTCAGCTGGCATGGAGGGAGCCCCGGGGATGGCCTGTCCCACCCAGCCCAGCTGGAGAAACGAGCTCTGAGCCAGATGCCCCCTATCCTTCGCAGTGACTGACTGATGACCTCAGGGCGGTGACTTTGCTCCTCTGAACCCTGCCTCCCCACAGGTCACCAGGAAGGACCCTCTCCCCGCACAGAGGCAGGTGGACACGAGGAGGCACTTGGAATGGAGCAGCAGCGGAAGGGCTCAAGGGTGAGCCAGGCCCCCTGCAGAGGGGCCTCCAGGCTCCGGGTTCCCTGACTCCCTGAGGATGGTTCCGTCTAGCAGGCGAAGGAGCCTGAGGGGTCCCTTAGGTTCCCTGAGAACTCTAGGCTGGTGGCTGGGGATGCCCTCATCTCGTGAAAAAGACACATGAATATGTAAATACAAAAATAGGAGAGAAATAGGCCCAGGAACACAGACACACAAGGACCCACACAAAGTTACCCTTCTAGGCAAATACACATGTAAACAGACAGAACCTTAGACACACACACACACATACATGCACGTGTGCATGGAGGCCTACAAACACACAGAGATTCACACCGAGATATATTTAGACAGACACACAATGTCCACGGCACATGCACCCTCTCCAGGCCAGCCAAGCCTGGTGGTCCCCCTGACTTTGGCCCTCAGAAGGCCCTGCTCCTGTCCTGCATGCTGGGCGCAGGCCTCACCTGTGTCCAGCTTGCTGCGTTTCTGTTCAGGCTCCTGGGGGGCGGCCTCGATGGCCCGCTGAGCCTCAGGATGGATCTTCAGGAGGGCTTTGGCGAGGGTGGCAGGGCCAGGCACCCCCAGGGACATGATGCAGTGCACGCCTTTGCGCTTGGCTCCTTCCACTTTGGCACTGTCCTTGGAGGCCGTCAGCAGGACCAGTTTGGAGAACTTCCTGGGTTTTTTGGGGGCTGCGGGGACAACATCTGTGCCCGGCTCAGGGGGCTCAGAGGAGGGCTCCTGGCTGGCCTTCACACTCTCGCCTTCCTGCTCGCTGGGCTCCGGCAGGGGCATTCTGGGATGGGTGGCCGGGCCCCCAGGCCACGCTCAGGTCTCAGTAGGATTTGTCCTCCACCTCCCTGCAAGGAACCTGGCAGTCCAGGGACTCTGTCCTAAGGGAGGAGGCAAAATCCCATCAGCAGGGACATCCCTGGCAGTCCAGTGGATAAGACTCTGGGATTCTAATGCAGGAGACATAGGTTTGATCCCTGGTTGGGGAACTAAGATCTCACATGGGAAAAAAAAATCCCATCAGTGGAGGGGCCCTTGGGCCAGGGTTCAGGAGGAATCTGGGCTGGAGGTCAGGCCAGGTGGGGCTGCCCTGTGCACCCCACGCCCTCTCCCACCTTGGGGAAGGACCTGAATGGAGCTGGAGAACCCGGGCCGGCATGTCTGCTGTCTTGGCAACCTTGGGACCATCACCTCCCCTAGCCAAACCTCACTCCCCAACTGTAAAATGTGCCAGAAACAGGGCTCTCCAGGGGCTGCTGGGGTGACCAAGGTACTAACAGCTGTGAGTTACTAGGAATCCAGGCCCACAGGCGCTGAGCTCAGGGTGGAGTGCTTCCACGGGTTTGTCCCATTTAACCTTCACTCCATGTTATGGAAGTTGTTCTCATCGACCCAGGTTACAGATGAGAACACGGAGGCACACGGCCATGGAGCATAGCTGCGGGTCCGGTCAAACTGGCCCAGGGCCCGCCCCGCACTGCACCTGTGCTACCTGGTCCAGGATGACGGGAGCCGGTCTCCCTGAGCAACGGGCGTCGGGGAAAAGCCCTTGGGGGATGTGAGCTCAGGTCACTGACCCTCCCAGAAGGCCCGCTGCCCTTCACCCCGACACTCTGTGTCCCTAGGAGCGGAGGCTGGACCCCCAGGGCACTCTGCAGGCCCCAGAGGGGAGCCTGGCCCTGGGAGGTGGGACTCTGGATTCACAAATAGATCCAGTCCCCATCCCAGGCCAGAGGCCTGGGCCCCCCAGGGCTAGGAGATGCCAGGGCCCCACAAGGGCAGCGACTTCTGTCTGAGCTGGTGCTGGCGCTGCCCTAGCTGAGTGGGGACAGGGCTGTGGAGGTGTCCAGAGGAGCAGTGGTCACTGAGGGCTCCCTGGCTGCTGGTCTGGAGAAGCAGAAAGGATGGCTGACAGGGGCAGGGCTGGCCTGGAGACCCGGGCCCCGGGGCATCAGTGTGGGGGTGTCTGTTGGAGGTGACTGGGTAGTGGGCAGATGGTGAGGGTCTTTCTCAGTTTAGCCCAGAAACAAGGCTGTCACCTTGGCAGATGTCTCATGTACCCTGTCCAGGACCCAGCAGGCAGTGAAGCCCATACTCTTATGTGCCCCACTGGACCTCCTTTTCTGACCTGGCTTTGAACTGTTTCTTTGCGTTTGCAGTCCATAGCATTGCAGAGTCGGACACGACTGAGCAACTGAACAACAAACTCACATGGCTTGAAGGGTCCATGCCCCACACTTCATAGTCTTCCAAGACCCCATCACCCATGACAGGAGCCTGAAGTGCAAGATCAATGTGTGGTTGGGGTGTCTTGCCCCCCACAAGTTCCCCTGACAATTAGACATGAGAGCAGAAACCTCCCACTATGACAGGGAGGACACCTCCGGAGGGGGGTGTCCTCAGGTCTATGCTGCCTGGTAGCAAGTCCCCTGACCACTGGCACCCCTAACATTGCTGTCTTATTATCTCTCCTGTCCCCGGTCCAGCTTCTGGATGAGCCAACCCCTGCTCCTCCCATGTGGTCCTTCCCGGCTCTGCCCACCATGCCCCACAGGGTAGGCAACATGGTGGTATCAGGGGCCTGCAGGGACACAGGGTCCAGCAGAAAAGATGCTGCCAGTGCCTCCCCCAGCAGAGCCACTCTGGGCAGGAAAGGGTTATGGTGGGAAGCCCCACCCACAGGCCCCTAACTGGCCCTGGGGCACATCCCTGGCCTAGCCCAAACCTTCGTGGTCCAGGGATGAAACTCCAGGTGGTTGCACCCCTCCCTCATACCATATCCAAAAAATTAACTAAATGACCGCAGGCTTAAACATGAAAGCTAGTGATAAAACTCTTAAAAAAAGAGTTGGATTAGGCAAAGAAATAAAAGTACAGACAATCAAAGAAGAAATATGTAAATTGGACATCATCAAGATTTAAAACTTTTGTGAGTCAAAGAGACTCACAATCAAGAAAGTTAAAAGGCAATCCATAGGATAGGAGAACAGTTTTGCAGATAATGTATCTGATAAAGGTCTTCCCTGGTGGTTCAGTGGTGAGGAACACACCTGCCAATGCAGGAGACCCAGGTTTGATCCCTGGGTCGGGAAGATCCCCTGGAGAAGGGAACAGCAACCCACTCCAGTATTCTTGCCTGGGATTTCCCGTAGACAGAGGAGTCTGGCATATAGTCCATGGGCCCGCAAAAGAGTTGGACACAACTTAGTGACTAAAACAACATATCTGATAAACGACCTGCATCTGGAATTTATAAAGAACCCTTACAACTCAGTAATGAAAAGACAAATAACTCAATTTTAAAATGGGCAAAGAATCTGAAAAGGCCTTTCTCCAAAGAAAATACACAAGTGGCCAGTAAGCACATGAGATGTTCAACATCATTAGTCGTGAGGGAAACATGGATCATCAGATACTATTTCACACTATTAGGATAGATCTAATAAAACAAAGCAAAAAACAGACAATAACAAGTGATAGTGAGGTTGAGAAGAAAATAGAGCCTTGATACACTGCTAGTGGAGCTGTATATAGGCGCAGCCAGTTTGGAAAACAATCTGGCAATTTCTCAAAAGGTTAAACATAAAATTACCATATAACCCAGCAATTCTACTCCTATTTGTTTCTCCAAGAGAAATGGAAACTAACGTCCACATAAAAACTTGTACATAGAATGCTTGATGCAGCATTATTCATAGACACCAAAAAGTGAAACAGCCCAAATATCCATCAACAGGTAAATGAATAAACAGAATGTGATGTGTCCACACAATGGAATATTATTTGATAATTTGACAAATTCATGCCACACATGAATAAGCCTTGGAAAGATTAGCTGAGTGAAAAAAAGGCCTGTCATCAAAGATCGCAAATTATACATTCCATTTCTATAAAATGATCTGAAGTCTCTAGAAAACTGATACAGTAGAAAAATCCATAGGGACAGAAGGTAAATTTGTGATTTTCTAGGGTTAGGGGTGGGAGGGATGGGGGCCAGAAGAGTGAATACTAGCATGGTGGTTTCTGGGATGATGAAAAATTTCCAAAACTGATGGTGGTGAAGGCTGCAGAACTTGGTGAATTTACTAGAAGCTACTGAATTGCACATTGTGAGTGAACTCACAGTATGTAAACTATCTCAATAAAACGCATGTATTAAGAAAAGGGAAAATAAGTCTATGACCAGTGGTTTTCCAACTTCACGATACCTAAGAATCTTCCAGAATTCTTGTTTAAAATGCCCAATCCTGGACTCCTCCAAACCCAGACTTCTTTCTCAGTGTGTCTGGAGAGGGCCCTGAGAATACACCTTTTCTTTTTAACCAGTACTCTATTTGATTCTGATACTTTGTGAAACATGGCTGATGTCATGGGTCCTCAGCTTAGGAAGTTTCCAATCTCTCGTTCATAGTTGAACTGTTCTTCAGCCACTCCATAATCATTGTCCCATGTGCTTCTTGGAGGGCTGTGATGGGGCTGCTGGTGAGGTGATGGGTTCACTTAGGCTTCAGGTACACATCCTCACAGGGAGATTTTCAAAGCAGCAGTAAGATCCAAAATGGGTCAAGAATTGCTACTTGATAGTGTACAGGGAACTGTTTCCCCAAAGTGGGGATTCCATGTAATGACATCTCTTTTCCCCTAATCACTATGGCTTAGAATCACCAAAGGTAGTCTTAGAGTTAGTTTTACTCCTTCTTACCCGCTGTATTCTGCCCCTAGACCTGTCTATGCTGCGCCCAAATGGCCCCTGCTCCCCAGCTGTCTCCTCTCGCATCATGATCGCCCCTCCTGACCAAGCCCCCTGAGTGCCTCCCCTGTCCCAACATCTCAGACCACCAACCGCCAGCCCTGTGAGTATCGCTAGAGCCACAAGGATGGGACGGGACAGGGGCTGGGTGCAGGGTGGGGGCGGTACTGGGTGGGGCGGACGCGGTCAGGGATAGACAACCCAGAGTGGGGTTCCCTGATCTGGGGTGTAAGGGCTCAGTCCTGGGGTCGGGGTGGTTGGGGGCAAGGCGGAACGAGGAGAAAGGAGCTTGAATCGCGGATGAAAGACAAGGAGGTGGCCTAAGCGCCGGGAGGCAGAGGTGGGGAGCACCCCGCCCACCCCAGCATCAGTAGCCCTTGGGGACCCCTAGGAGAGCCCAGCAGGGACCTGAGACCCTCCCCGATCCGCTGGGGCCCCTCCTCACCGGGCACCGGCCGGGCTGCGACGGCAGAGGGGCCCTCTCTTTCCGGAGGCCGAGCAGCAGCAAGTCCCTCGGCCTCGGTGTCTGGGGGCCCCCGCCTAGGTTTGGGCAGTCACCTCAGCCTGGGGTCAAGGAACGAGCATGCGCAACAGGGCTTGTGAGGTGCCAGTTCCTTGGGCCAAAGTGGTTTCTCCGGGTCTTCCCCGCGCGGGGCCGAGCTGGCGGTCTGACCAATCGGCGCGCGGGGGCGGGACCATGCGGGCACTGGGCGGGGCTGAGCGTTCAGTGGCTGGCCAGGCTACGAACCTCGGGCGGGGCTTTCCCATGACTGGAGGGTGGGTTTAAGTGAGACCATGCGACCTCCCCCAGTGTTTGACCTCGGCCAAACGCGGAGGAAGTCTGAGTATTTGTTTAAGGGCCTCGATGGTCCTCTTCGTTCTTCTGAGTGAACAGAGAGGACTTCCTTTATGTTCATCAAAGCCACTGATTCCTCTCTGCCCCCAGCATCCCTGAGGGCACAGCATCTTTGGCATTGATTGGATTCTCGATCCAATCCTCGCCATTGGTCTCTTCCTCGCTACTGGTACCCCCAAACGCCCACAGGTCCAATACTCATCTTTCAATCCGTCCATCGCCCATAGGTCCAGCCCCCACTCACAGCGCACATTCACTGCCCACTTATTCTCTGACCACCCTATGTGGTGGGGACCGGGATTGCTCTGGTGCGGGGAGCTGCGAGGCCTGAGACTGCTCTCCTGGACACTTGGCGGATGGCGATCCGAGTGGTCCAGCATCCTCCGAGCTGAGGCCGGCCCTGCCTCTCACCTGCCCTAGGTGCAACGACGCCCCTGCTCCCCTCCCGCACCGCGCCTGCGCCCTCTGCTCGCCTCAACCCTTCCCAGTCCTCCACTCGCCGCCCCCACCCCAGCCCTTCGCCTGGCTGGAGCCTCCAGTCTTCTGCCTGCGTGTCCTCACGTGGACAGAATGAAGACACTGTTCCTCTAGAAAATAGCACTCCCTTGACACCCCTCCCCTCCGCCTCCGCCTCCCTCCTCTTCCTCTAAGGCTGCTCCTGGGCTCCCTGGGCAGGGCAGGCCCAGGTACCTTAGGGCCTGCCTGCCCAGGATGTCAGGCATTTCCCACGTCCTCTGCATCTTCTCCATCCTGTGTCCTTCAGCTCACCCACATTCTCCTGTATCCTCCTCAAGTCCAAACATCAGCAGAACCTGTGTCTGCCTCCCAAAGAGGCGATGGACGGCCTCCTCCTCGCCCCTACCTCCCCATCTGCAGATTCCTATCCCCACCGTTGGTTCAGGTTCAGCAGCCAGACTTCCAACACCCTCCAATCCTTTCTCCAGGGGTCACGTCATTTCCTGGGTATTTTCTAGGTTCATTCAAAGGCCTTAGTAAGTTTATTTTCCATTATCTATTAATAGCCCACTGACTTATTTAACTTATATGCAGAGTACATCATGAGAAACGTTGGGCTGGAAGAAGCACAAGATGGAATCAAGATTGCCAGAAGAAATATCAATAACCTCAGATATGCAGATGACACCACCCATATGGAAGAAAGTGAAGAAGAACTAAAGAGCCTCTTGAAAGTCAAAGAGGAGAGTGAAAAAGTTGGCTTAAAGCTCAACATTCAGAAAACTAAGATCATGGCATCTGATCCCATCACTTCATGGCAAATAGATGGGGAAACAGTGGAAACAGTGGCTGACTTTATATTTCTGGGCTCCAAAATCACTGCAGATGGTGATTGCAGCCATGAAATTAAAAGACGCTTACTCCTTGGAAGGAAAGTTATGATCAACCTAGACAGCACATTAAAAAGCAGAAACATTACTTTGCCGACAAAGGTCCATCTAGTCAAGGCTACAGTTTTTCCAGTAGTCATGTATGGATGTGAGAGTTGGACTGTGAAGAAAGCTGAGCACCGAAGAATTGATGGTTTTGAACTGTGGTGTTGGAGAAGACTACTGAGAGTCCCTTGGACTGCAAGCAGATCCAGCCAGTGCATCCTAAAGGAGATCAGTCCTGGGTATTCATTGGAAGGACCAATGTTGAGGCTGAAACTCCAATACTTTGGCTACCTAATGCAAAGAGCTGACTCATTTGAAAAGACCCGGATGCTGGGAGGGATTGGGGTCAAGAGGAGAAGTGGATGACAGAGGATGAGATGGTTGGATGGCATCATTGACTCGATGGACATGTGTTTGGGTGGATTCCGGGAGTTGGTGATGGACAGGGAGGCCTGGCATGCTGTGGTTCATGGGGTTGCAAAGAGCTGGACAAGACTGAGCGACTGAACTGAACTGAACTGAACTGAATCCACTGACTACTGGTTGTTTCTAATTTTATTATGTTATAAATATCTTTGTATACAAATTTGATTATCTCTGATTATCCCTTCATAAAATTTAAAAATGAAAGAGTTAAAGAAGGCAAATATCTTTAAGGGCTTTTAGAACTTATTGCAGATTATCCCTAAGGAAATGCACAAGCGTGGAGTCAGATGCCTGGATTCAAATCCCAGCTCTGGCAGTAGCTAGCTGTGTGACAAGCAATTGCTTCCCCTTTCTGTGTCGCAGTTTTCTCATCTAGTAAATGGGTATAATAATATCACCCACCTCAGGAAGATATTGTGAGAATTCACAGAACGGCATTCTGTGGGCCATGGGTTCCAACGTTTATATTTCTTAGTCCTGTGGTTCTCAGAAATTTTGGTCTCAGAATCCTTTTAAAGAGTGATTACACTCTTTAAATTATTGAGCAGCTCAAAGAGCTTTTGTTTTTATAGGTTTCATCTAGCGATATTTCCAATATCAAAGTTAATCTGAAAATATAAATAGCAATGATAAATTCACTGACTATTTCTTCAAACCAAAAATGAGTGAGAAGAATGGCAGTGTGCAACATTAAAAAAAAAATCTATTTGGGGACTTCCCTGGCAGTCAAGTGGTTAAGACTCAGGACTCCCACTGCAGAGGGCATCGGTTATATCCTTGGTTGAGGAAATAAGANGGGGTGGGAGGGATGGGGGCCAGAAGAGTGAATACTAGCATGGTGGTTTCTGGGATGATGAAAAATTTCCAAAACTGATGGTGGTGAAGGCTGCAGAACTTGGTGAATTTACTAGAAGCTACTGAATTGCACATTGTGAGTGAACTCACAGTATGTAAACTATCTCAATAAAACGCATGTATTAAGAAAAGGGAAAATAAGTCTATGACCAGTGGTTTTCCAACTTCACGATACCTAAGAATCTTCCAGAATTCTTGTTTAAAATGCCCAATCCTGGACTCCTCCAAACCCAGACTTCTTTCTCAGTGTGTCTGGAGAGGGCCCTGAGAATACACCTTTTCTTTTTAACCAGTACTCTATTTGATTCTGATACTTTGTGAAACATGGCTGATGTCATGGGTCCTCAGCTTAGGAAGTTTCCAATCTCTCGTTCATAGTTGAACTGTTCTTCAGCCACTCCATAATCATTGTCCCATGTGCTTCTTGGAGGGCTGTGATGGGGCTGCTGGTGAGGTGATGGGTTCACTTAGGCTTCAGGTACACATCCTCACAGGGAGATTTTCAAAGCAGCAGTAAGATCCAAAATGGGTCAAGAATTGCTACTTGATAGTGTACAGGGAACTGTTTCCCCAAAGTGGGGATTCCATGTAATGACATCTCTTTTCCCCTAATCACTATGGCTTAGAATCACCAAAGGTAGTCTTAGAGTTAGTTTTACTCCTTCTTACCCGCTGTATTCTGCCCCTAGACCTGTCTATGCTGCGCCCAAATGGCCCCTGCTCCCCAGCTGTCTCCTCTCGCATCATGATCGCCCCTCCTGACCAAGCCCCCTGAGTGCCTCCCCTGTCCCAACATCTCAGACCACCAACCGCCAGCCCTGTGAGTATCGCTAGAGCCACAAGGATGGGACGGGACAGGGGCTGGGTGCAGGGTGGGGGCGGTACTGGGTGGGGCGGACGCGGTCAGGGATAGACAACCCAGAGTGGGGTTCCCTGATCTGGGGTGTAAGGGCTCAGTCCTGGGGTCGGGGTGGTTGGGGGCAAGGCGGAACGAGGAGAAAGGAGCTTGAATCGCGGATGAAAGACAAGGAGGTGGCCTAAGCGCCGGGAGGCAGAGGTGGGGAGCACCCCGCCCACCCCAGCATCAGTAGCCCTTGGGGACCCCTAGGAGAGCCCAGCAGGGACCTGAGACCCTCCCCGATCCGCTGGGGCCCCTCCTCACCGGGCACCGGCCGGGCTGCGACGGCAGAGGGGCCCTCTCTTTCCGGAGGCCGAGCAGCAGCAAGTCCCTCGGCCTCGGTGTCTGGGGGCCCCCGCCTAGGTTTGGGCAGTCACCTCAGCCTGGGGTCAAGGAACGAGCATGCGCAACAGGGCTTGTGAGGTGCCAGTTCCTTGGGCCAAAGTGGTTTCTCCGGGTCTTCCCCGCGCGGGGCCGAGCTGGCGGTCTGACCAATCGGCGCGCGGGGGCGGGACCATGCGGGCACTGGGCGGGGCTGAGCGTTCAGTGGCTGGCCAGGCTACGAACCTCGGGCGGGGCTTTCCCATGACTGGAGGGTGGGTTTAAGTGAGACCATGCGACCTCCCCCAGTGTTTGACCTCGGCCAAACGCGGAGGAAGTCTGAGTATTTGTTTAAGGGCCTCGATGGTCCTCTTCGTTCTTCTGAGTGAACAGAGAGGACTTCCTTTATGTTCATCAAAGCCACTGATTCCTCTCTGCCCCCAGCATCCCTGAGGGCACAGCATCTTTGGCATTGATTGGATTCTCGATCCAATCCTCGCCATTGGTCTCTTCCTCGCTACTGGTACCCCCAAACGCCCACAGGTCCAATACTCATCTTTCAATCCGTCCATCGCCCATAGGTCCAGCCCCCACTCACAGCGCACATTCACTGCCCACTTATTCTCTGACCACCCTATGTGGTGGGGACCGGGATTGCTCTGGTGCGGGGAGCTGCGAGGCCTGAGACTGCTCTCCTGGACACTTGGCGGATGGCGATCCGAGTGGTCCAGCATCCTCCGAGCTGAGGCCGGCCCTGCCTCTCACCTGCCCTAGGTGCAACGACGCCCCTGCTCCCCTCCCGCACCGCGCCTGCGCCCTCTGCTCGCCTCAACCCTTCCCAGTCCTCCACTCGCCGCCCCCACCCCAGCCCTTCGCCTGGCTGGAGCCTCCAGTCTTCTGCCTGCGTGTCCTCACGTGGACAGAATGAAGACACTGTTCCTCTAGAAAATAGCACTCCCTTGACACCCCTCCCCTCCGCCTCCGCCTCCCTCCTCTTCCTCTAAGGCTGCTCCTGGGCTCCCTGGGCAGGGCAGGCCCAGGTACCTTAGGGCCTGCCTGCCCAGGATGTCAGGCATTTCCCACGTCCTCTGCATCTTCTCCATCCTGTGTCCTTCAGCTCACCCACATTCTCCTGTATCCTCCTCAAGTCCAAACATCAGCAGAACCTGTGTCTGCCTCCCAAAGAGGCGATGGACGGCCTCCTCCTCGCCCCTACCTCCCCATCTGCAGATTCCTATCCCCACCGTTGGTTCAGGTTCAGCAGCCAGACTTCCAACACCCTCCAATCCTTTCTCCAGGGGTCACGTCATTTCCTGGGTATTTTCTAGGTTCATTCAAAGGCCTTAGTAAGTTTATTTTCCATTATCTATTAATAGCCCACTGACTTATTTAACTTATATGCAGAGTACATCATGAGAAACGTTGGGCTGGAAGAAGCACAAGATGGAATCAAGATTGCCAGAAGAAATATCAATAACCTCAGATATGCAGATGACACCACCCATATGGAAGAAAGTGAAGAAGAACTAAAGAGCCTCTTGAAAGTCAAAGAGGAGAGTGAAAAAGTTGGCTTAAAGCTCAACATTCAGAAAACTAAGATCATGGCATCTGATCCCATCACTTCATGGCAAATAGATGGGGAAACAGTGGAAACAGTGGCTGACTTTATATTTCTGGGCTCCAAAATCACTGCAGATGGTGATTGCAGCCATGAAATTAAAAGACGCTTACTCCTTGGAAGGAAAGTTATGATCAACCTAGACAGCACATTAAAAAGCAGAAACATTACTTTGCCGACAAAGGTCCATCTAGTCAAGGCTACAGTTTTTCCAGTAGTCATGTATGGATGTGAGAGTTGGACTGTGAAGAAAGCTGAGCACCGAAGAATTGATGGTTTTGAACTGTGGTGTTGGAGAAGACTACTGAGAGTCCCTTGGACTGCAAGCAGATCCAGCCAGTGCATCCTAAAGGAGATCAGTCCTGGGTATTCATTGGAAGGACCAATGTTGAGGCTGAAACTCCAATACTTTGGCTACCTAATGCAAAGAGCTGACTCATTTGAAAAGACCCGGATGCTGGGAGGGATTGGGGTCAAGAGGAGAAGTGGATGACAGAGGATGAGATGGTTGGATGGCATCATTGACTCGATGGACATGTGTTTGGGTGGATTCCGGGAGTTGGTGATGGACAGGGAGGCCTGGCATGCTGTGGTTCATGGGGTTGCAAAGAGCTGGACAAGACTGAGCGACTGAACTGAACTGAACTGAACTGAATCCACTGACTACTGGTTGTTTCTAATTTTATTATGTTATAAATATCTTTGTATACAAATTTGATTATCTCTGATTATCCCTTCATAAAATTTAAAAATGAAAGAGTTAAAGAAGGCAAATATCTTTAAGGGCTNGGGGTGGGAGGGATGGGGGCCAGAAGAGTGAATACTAGCATGGTGGTTTCTGGGATGATGAAAAATTTCCAAAACTGATGGTGGTGAAGGCTGCAGAACTTGGTGAATTTACTAGAAGCTACTGAATTGCACATTGTGAGTGAACTCACAGTATGTAAACTATCTCAATAAAACGCATGTATTAAGAAAAGGGAAAATAAGTCTATGACCAGTGGTTTTCCAACTTCACGATACCTAAGAATCTTCCAGAATTCTTGTTTAAAATGCCCAATCCTGGACTCCTCCAAACCCAGACTTCTTTCTCAGTGTGTCTGGAGAGGGCCCTGAGAATACACCTTTTCTTTTTAACCAGTACTCTATTTGATTCTGATACTTTGTGAAACATGGCTGATGTCATGGGTCCTCAGCTTAGGAAGTTTCCAATCTCTCGTTCATAGTTGAACTGTTCTTCAGCCACTCCATAATCATTGTCCCATGTGCTTCTTGGAGGGCTGTGATGGGGCTGCTGGTGAGGTGATGGGTTCACTTAGGCTTCAGGTACACATCCTCACAGGGAGATTTTCAAAGCAGCAGTAAGATCCAAAATGGGTCAAGAATTGCTACTTGATAGTGTACAGGGAACTGTTTCCCCAAAGTGGGGATTCCATGTAATGACATCTCTTTTCCCCTAATCACTATGGCTTAGAATCACCAAAGGTAGTCTTAGAGTTAGTTTTACTCCTTCTTACCCGCTGTATTCTGCCCCTAGACCTGTCTATGCTGCGCCCAAATGGCCCCTGCTCCCCAGCTGTCTCCTCTCGCATCATGATCGCCCCTCCTGACCAAGCCCCCTGAGTGCCTCCCCTGTCCCAACATCTCAGACCACCAACCGCCAGCCCTGTGAGTATCGCTAGAGCCACAAGGATGGGACGGGACAGGGGCTGGGTGCAGGGTGGGGGCGGTACTGGGTGGGGCGGACGCGGTCAGGGATAGACAACCCAGAGTGGGGTTCCCTGATCTGGGGTGTAAGGGCTCAGTCCTGGGGTCGGGGTGGTTGGGGGCAAGGCGGAACGAGGAGAAAGGAGCTTGAATCGCGGATGAAAGACAAGGAGGTGGCCTAAGCGCCGGGAGGCAGAGGTGGGGAGCACCCCGCCCACCCCAGCATCAGTAGCCCTTGGGGACCCCTAGGAGAGCCCAGCAGGGACCTGAGACCCTCCCCGATCCGCTGGGGCCCCTCCTCACCGGGCACCGGCCGGGCTGCGACGGCAGAGGGGCCCTCTCTTTCCGGAGGCCGAGCAGCAGCAAGTCCCTCGGCCTCGGTGTCTGGGGGCCCCCGCCTAGGTTTGGGCAGTCACCTCAGCCTGGGGTCAAGGAACGAGCATGCGCAACAGGGCTTGTGAGGTGCCAGTTCCTTGGGCCAAAGTGGTTTCTCCGGGTCTTCCCCGCGCGGGGCCGAGCTGGCGGTCTGACCAATCGGCGCGCGGGGGCGGGACCATGCGGGCACTGGGCGGGGCTGAGCGTTCAGTGGCTGGCCAGGCTACGAACCTCGGGCGGGGCTTTCCCATGACTGGAGGGTGGGTTTAAGTGAGACCATGCGACCTCCCCCAGTGTTTGACCTCGGCCAAACGCGGAGGAAGTCTGAGTATTTGTTTAAGGGCCTCGATGGTCCTCTTCGTTCTTCTGAGTGAACAGAGAGGACTTCCTTTATGTTCATCAAAGCCACTGATTCCTCTCTGCCCCCAGCATCCCTGAGGGCACAGCATCTTTGGCATTGATTGGATTCTCGATCCAATCCTCGCCATTGGTCTCTTCCTCGCTACTGGTACCCCCAAACGCCCACAGGTCCAATACTCATCTTTCAATCCGTCCATCGCCCATAGGTCCAGCCCCCACTCACAGCGCACATTCACTGCCCACTTATTCTCTGACCACCCTATGTGGTGGGGACCGGGATTGCTCTGGTGCGGGGAGCTGCGAGGCCTGAGACTGCTCTCCTGGACACTTGGCGGATGGCGATCCGAGTGGTCCAGCATCCTCCGAGCTGAGGCCGGCCCTGCCTCTCACCTGCCCTAGGTGCAACGACGCCCCTGCTCCCCTCCCGCACCGCGCCTGCGCCCTCTGCTCGCCTCAACCCTTCCCAGTCCTCCACTCGCCGCCCCCACCCCAGCCCTTCGCCTGGCTGGAGCCTCCAGTCTTCTGCCTGCGTGTCCTCACGTGGACAGAATGAAGACACTGTTCCTCTAGAAAATAGCACTCCCTTGACACCCCTCCCCTCCGCCTCCGCCTCCCTCCTCTTCCTCTAAGGCTGCTCCTGGGCTCCCTGGGCAGGGCAGGCCCAGGTACCTTAGGGCCTGCCTGCCCAGGATGTCAGGCATTTCCCACGTCCTCTGCATCTTCTCCATCCTGTGTCCTTCAGCTCACCCACATTCTCCTGTATCCTCCTCAAGTCCAAACATCAGCAGAACCTGTGTCTGCCTCCCAAAGAGGCGATGGACGGCCTCCTCCTCGCCCCTACCTCCCCATCTGCAGATTCCTATCCCCACCGTTGGTTCAGGTTCAGCAGCCAGACTTCCAACACCCTCCAATCCTTTCTCCAGGGGTCACGTCATTTCCTGGGTATTTTCTAGGTTCATTCAAAGGCCTTAGTAAGTTTATTTTCCATTATCTATTAATAGCCCACTGACTTATTTAACTTATATGCAGAGTACATCATGAGAAACGTTGGGCTGGAAGAAGCACAAGATGGAATCAAGATTGCCAGAAGAAATATCAATAACCTCAGATATGCAGATGACACCACCCATATGGAAGAAAGTGAAGAAGAACTAAAGAGCCTCTTGAAAGTCAAAGAGGAGAGTGAAAAAGTTGGCTTAAAGCTCAACATTCAGAAAACTAAGATCATGGCATCTGATCCCATCACTTCATGGCAAATAGATGGGGAAACAGTGGAAACAGTGGCTGACTTTATATTTCTGGGCTCCAAAATCACTGCAGATGGTGATTGCAGCCATGAAATTAAAAGACGCTTACTCCTTGGAAGGAAAGTTATGATCAACCTAGACAGCACATTAAAAAGCAGAAACATTACTTTGCCGACAAAGGTCCATCTAGTCAAGGCTACAGTTTTTCCAGTAGTCATGTATGGATGTGAGAGTTGGACTGTGAAGAAAGCTGAGCACCGAAGAATTGATGGTTTTGAACTGTGGTGTTGGAGAAGACTACTGAGAGTCCCTTGGACTGCAAGCAGATCCAGCCAGTGCATCCTAAAGGAGATCAGTCCTGGGTATTCATTGGAAGGACCAATGTTGAGGCTGAAACTCCAATACTTTGGCTACCTAATGCAAAGAGCTGACTCATTTGAAAAGACCCGGATGCTGGGAGGGATTGGGGTCAAGAGGAGAAGTGGATGACAGAGGATGAGATGGTTGGATGGCATCATTGACTCGATGGACATGTGTTTGGGTGGATTCCGGGAGTTGGTGATGGACAGGGAGGCCTGGCATGCTGTGGTTCATGGGGTTGCAAAGAGCTGGACAAGACTGAGCGACTGAACTGAACTGAACTGAACTGAATCCACTGACTACTGGTTGTTTCTAATTTTATTATGTTATAAATATCTTTGTATACAAATTTGATTATCTCTGATTATCCCTTCATAAAATTTAAAAATGAAAGAGTTAAAGAAGGCAAATATCTTTAAGGGCTTTTAGAACTTATTGCAGATTATCCCTAAGGAAATGCACAAGCGTGGAGTCAGATGCCTGGATTCAAATCCCAGCTCTGGCAGTAGCTAGCTGTGTGACAAGCAATTGCTTCCCCTTTCTGTGTCGCAGTTTTCTCATCTAGTAAATGGGTATAATAATATCACCCACCTCAGGAAGATATTGTGAGAATTCACAGAACGGCATTCTGTGGGCCATGGGTTCCAACGTTTATATTTCTTAGTCCTGTGGTTCTCAGAAATTTTGGTCTCAGAATCCTTTTAAAGAGTGATTACACTCTTTAAATTATTGAGCAGCTCAAAGAGCTTTTGTTTTTATAGGTTTCATCTAGCGATATTTCCAATATCAAAGTTAATCTGAAAATATAAATAGCAATGATAAATTCACTGACTATTTCTTCAAACCAAAAATGAGTGAGAAGAATGGCAGTGTGCAACATTAAAAAAAAAATCTATTTGGGGACTTCCCTGGCAGTCAAGTGGTTAAGACTCAGGACTCCCACTGCAGAGGGCATCGGTTATATCCTTGGTTGAGGAAATAAGACCCAACATGCTTTGTGGCATGGCCCAAAAAACAATCTAATATCACATTTGAGAAAAGACTGCTGGCTTCTCATATCTGTGTCTGCCTTCAGATATGTATTCTATAAGAATACATTGCTTTGATTGAAGTGCATGAAGAAAATTTAGCCTCAGATTTTAAAAAAAATTGGAAAAGAAAGTAGTCTTTTTAGAGCCTTTTCAGATAATTGTGGCTATTCTTCTTTGATACTACACTGACACTCAGAATGTGGTGGTTTTTTGACGGTTAGCTGCAACATGGAATCTCAGATGATATCAGTGTGGTTTTTTTTTTGTGTTCTATTACACGAGAACTCACAGATCTATCTTGCACTTTGAAAGGATCTTTTATTCACATGTGATTTTGTAAATCATGTGTTGGTCTTTCCAAACATATTTGTTCACTGACTAGATCTTGCAACTGTTGACACATCTTATTATACAATATGAAAAAAAAATGTATAACATTCATGAATATTGCAACTCTGGCAATATTGGGAAGTTGTGAAGCTAAAGGTGGCAGATACAATCTCCAAAATTGTACTTTTTGGCAAAAGCCTTAGAATTTTATTATTGGCAATAAATTCTGTCAGTTTGGTGTCACTGCCTTGATTTACACTAAGAACCATCATTGCTTTCACATCATTGGTGCAAACTCATCACAGTGGAAAAGGCCACAATTGCCTCAGTATTATTAATATTATGAAATATGCATGGCCTCCTGAAAGGGCTTTGGGAACCCCTAGAGGCCACCAGAATACACTTTGAGACTTGCTATGCTATTTATTTTTCTATGAACTTGTTCATCTTTTCCTTACTGATTTAAGAAACCATACTGAATTCAGTTAATACTAGCATTCCACATTTGATGGAAACATTATCATTTGCATCTGGTGGGGGAGGTGGTTGGGAAAATTGGTGTATACATCTATACATCTGAATATTTATTTATTTATTGGTCACGCCTACCCACTTGTGAGATCTTGGTCCCCAACCAGGAATCAAACCAGAGCCCTTGACAGGGCAAGCAATACAACTACTGCACCACCAGGAAATTCCATATGCAGCTAAATCTAATGGTCTTTTCCAATTTGAGTTTCTTGTTTTTAAAGAAATTATCCTGGCCTTCCCTGGGGGTATAGTGGCTAAGAACCGCCTGCCAATGCAAGGGACATGGGTTTGACCCCTGGTCCAGGAAGATTCCACATGCCTTGTGCAACTAAAGCCTGTGTGTGTACCATGATTACTGAAGCCAGAGCACCCTAGCACCTATATGCTGCAACTACTGATGCCCACGTGCCTGGAACCTGTGCTCCACAACAAGAGAAGCTACCACAATGAGAAGCCCTCGCACTGAAATGAAAAGTGGACCCCTCTCATCCCAACTAGAGAAAGCCTGGATGCAACAACAAAGACCCAGCACAACCAAAAATAGATCAATCAATAAAATTTTTTTTTTTTTTTTTTTTTATTTATTGGCCACGCTGTGCGGCATGTGGGATCTTACTTCCCTGATCGGGGATTGAACCTGGGCCCCCTGCATTGCAAGCCCAGAGTCCTAACCACCGGACCACCAGGGAATCCCAAAATTTTTTTAAATAAATAAAAATAATCCTAAGCAAGTTCTTCCTATATTAGTATTAGTGTGTCAGCGGTACTGAACAAAGTATCACAAATGGAGTGGCTGAAACAACAGAAACTTCTCATCTGGTAGTTCTGGTAGCCAGAAATTTGAGGTCAAGGTGTGGACAGGGTGGGTTCCTTCTGAGGGCTGAGTTGTTGTTCAGTTGCTCAGTCGTGTCCGACTCTTTGCAACCCCATGGACTGCAGCACGCCAGGCTCCCCGTCCTTCACTGTCTCCCTGAGTATGCTCAAACGCGAGTCCTTGGAGTAGGTGGTGCCATCGACCATCTCAGGGCTAGGAGGGAGAGTCTGTTCCAGGCCTCCTTCCTTGGCTTCTAGACGCGTCACCCCGATCTCTGCTGTTACCGTCACAGAGCGTCCTCCCCTGTGCATGTCTATGTATCTCCCCTCTTCATAAGGACACTTGTCATTTGAATTGGGTCCACCCTAGCAACTTCATCTTAACACGATCATCTTAAAGACTTAATGGCAAAGTTCTTATTTCTAAACAAGGTCACATTCACAAGCACTGGGGATTAGGACTTGAACTTCTTCGTGTGGGGAGTGGGGACACAATTCAATTCACAGCATTTGCTTTGACTTGTTTCTAATAGTTTGATAATTTCTCCCTTTCCGCTCGATTCTCTCATGTTTGGGAATTTATTTTTAAAATATACTGCCAAATTGTTTCAAAACCCTGATAATGCTTAAGGACCTGTCTATAATTTTAATCGATTGAAAATTGAATTTCTCATTGCCCCTATCAAATAGTTTTTTTGGTGTGGGATCTTAATTCCCTGACCACAGATCAAGTCCATGTTCCCTGCAGTGGAAGCTGGGAATTTTAAGCACTGGGCCACCAGGGAAGTCCCCTGGGATTTATTTATTCAACTAATACGTGTCTAATAGTGACTAATGTATATTTCCAAAGGGAAAATTTTATTCTGTGTCAACTGTACTTCAAGGACATTGCTTTTGTAAAAAGTAAGTGTTGTGAAAGGAAGAAAGAAAGAAGGGAGGGAGGAAAGAAAGAAAGAAAGAAAGAGAGGAGACAGAAGAGGGGCCTGCAATTGGCATTGAGCTTTATGTCAGAGGACTTTGGAGTGGATATCACCTGTATTCTTCAGATAGCCAGCCATCTGCTGGGTCGTCAGAGATCCTTCCTGGCTGAATCACCACCCTCCCCCAAACCCTGCAGAAGACAAGCTAGAGCCGGTGACCAGGCCTCAAAGGACCTGGATGAGCCTCTGAGGTCAGCTGGCTCAGACGGCACCCCCACGTATCCCGTCCTTGCCACCAGAAGCATCAGCTGCAGAGTGTCCACGGGTGGGAAATGTGGGTCTGCTCTCCATGGGACAGCATGGGACCCCCATGGGACCTCCCCTGGGACAAGCACAGAGGTCGTGTACACAGAAGGGCTGTTTGGTTTCTCTGGTCTCCCGTTCCCCCCACCCCATTACTGAATAACTAGAAGAATTCCTGCTTATCATCTGACATAGTTGTTCTGTGGCCAGTTTCACTCTTTGGCCTATCCTGAGGTGACTTGGATTTAGTGTCAGGCTTTTTGAAGTATNATCGCTAGAGCCACAAGGATGGGACGGGACAGGGGCTGGGTGCAGGGTGGGGGCGGTACTGGGTGGGGCGGACGCGGTCAGGGATAGACAACCCAGAGTGGGGTTCCCTGATCTGGGGTGTAAGGGCTCAGTCCTGGGGTCGGGGTGGTTGGGGGCAAGGCGGAACGAGGAGAAAGGAGCTTGAATCGCGGATGAAAGACAAGGAGGTGGCCTAAGCGCCGGGAGGCAGAGGTGGGGAGCACCCCGCCCACCCCAGCATCAGTAGCCCTTGGGGACCCCTAGGAGAGCCCAGCAGGGACCTGAGACCCTCCCCGATCCGCTGGGGCCCCTCCTCACCGGGCACCGGCCGGGCTGCGACGGCAGAGGGGCCCTCTCTTTCCGGAGGCCGAGCAGCAGCAAGTCCCTCGGCCTCGGTGTCTGGGGGCCCCCGCCTAGGTTTGGGCAGTCACCTCAGCCTGGGGTCAAGGAACGAGCATGCGCAACAGGGCTTGTGAGGTGCCAGTTCCTTGGGCCAAAGTGGTTTCTCCGGGTCTTCCCCGCGCGGGGCCGAGCTGGCGGTCTGACCAATCGGCGCGCGGGGGCGGGACCATGCGGGCACTGGGCGGGGCTGAGCGTTCAGTGGCTGGCCAGGCTACGAACCTCGGGCGGGGCTTTCCCATGACTGGAGGGTGGGTTTAAGTGAGACCATGCGACCTCCCCCAGTGTTTGACCTCGGCCAAACGCGGAGGAAGTCTGAGTATTTGTTTAAGGGCCTCGATGGTCCTCTTCGTTCTTCTGAGTGAACAGAGAGGACTTCCTTTATGTTCATCAAAGCCACTGATTCCTCTCTGCCCCCAGCATCCCTGAGGGCACAGCATCTTTGGCATTGATTGGATTCTCGATCCAATCCTCGCCATTGGTCTCTTCCTCGCTACTGGTACCCCCAAACGCCCACAGGTCCAATACTCATCTTTCAATCCGTCCATCGCCCATAGGTCCAGCCCCCACTCACAGCGCACATTCACTGCCCACTTATTCTCTGACCACCCTATGTGGTGGGGACCGGGATTGCTCTGGTGCGGGGAGCTGCGAGGCCTGAGACTGCTCTCCTGGACACTTGGCGGATGGCGATCCGAGTGGTCCAGCATCCTCCGAGCTGAGGCCGGCCCTGCCTCTCACCTGCCCTAGGTGCAACGACGCCCCTGCTCCCCTCCCGCACCGCGCCTGCGCCCTCTGCTCGCCTCAACCCTTCCCAGTCCTCCACTCGCCGCCCCCACCCCAGCCCTTCGCCTGGCTGGAGCCTCCAGTCTTCTGCCTGCGTGTCCTCACGTGGACAGAATGAAGACACTGTTCCTCTAGAAAATAGCACTCCCTTGACACCCCTCCCCTCCGCCTCCGCCTCCCTCCTCTTCCTCTAAGGCTGCTCCTGGGCTCCCTGGGCAGGGCAGGCCCAGGTACCTTAGGGCCTGCCTGCCCAGGATGTCAGGCATTTCCCACGTCCTCTGCATCTTCTCCATCCTGTGTCCTTCAGCTCACCCACATTCTCCTGTATCCTCCTCAAGTCCAAACATCAGCAGAACCTGTGTCTGCCTCCCAAAGAGGCGATGGACGGCCTCCTCCTCGCCCCTACCTCCCCATCTGCAGATTCCTATCCCCACCGTTGGTTCAGGTTCAGCAGCCAGACTTCCAACACCCTCCAATCCTTTCTCCAGGGGTCACGTCATTTCCTGGGTATTTTCTAGGTTCATTCAAAGGCCTTAGTAAGTTTATTTTCCATTATCTATTAATAGCCCACTGACTTATTTAACTTATATGCAGAGTACATCATGAGAAACGTTGGGCTGGAAGAAGCACAAGATGGAATCAAGATTGCCAGAAGAAATATCAATAACCTCAGATATGCAGATGACACCACCCATATGGAAGAAAGTGAAGAAGAACTAAAGAGCCTCTTGAAAGTCAAAGAGGAGAGTGAAAAAGTTGGCTTAAAGCTCAACATTCAGAAAACTAAGATCATGGCATCTGATCCCATCACTTCATGGCAAATAGATGGGGAAACAGTGGAAACAGTGGCTGACTTTATATTTCTGGGCTCCAAAATCACTGCAGATGGTGATTGCAGCCATGAAATTAAAAGACGCTTACTCCTTGGAAGGAAAGTTATGATCAACCTAGACAGCACATTAAAAAGCAGAAACATTACTTTGCCGACAAAGGTCCATCTAGTCAAGGCTACAGTTTTTCCAGTAGTCATGTATGGATGTGAGAGTTGGACTGTGAAGAAAGCTGAGCACCGAAGAATTGATGGTTTTGAACTGTGGTGTTGGAGAAGACTACTGAGAGTCCCTTGGACTGCAAGCAGATCCAGCCAGTGCATCCTAAAGGAGATCAGTCCTGGGTATTCATTGGAAGGACCAATGTTGAGGCTGAAACTCCAATACTTTGGCTACCTAATGCAAAGAGCTGACTCATTTGAAAAGACCCGGATGCTGGGAGGGATTGGGGTCAAGAGGAGAAGTGGATGACAGAGGATGAGATGGTTGGATGGCATCATTGACTCGATGGACATGTGTTTGGGTGGATTCCGGGAGTTGGTGATGGACAGGGAGGCCTGGCATGCTGTGGTTCATGGGGTTGCAAAGAGCTGGACAAGACTGAGCGACTGAACTGAACTGAACTGAACTGAATCCACTGACTACTGGTTGTTTCTAATTTTATTATGTTATAAATATCTTTGTATACAAATTTGATTATCTCTGATTATCCCTTCATAAAATTTAAAAATGAAAGAGTTAAAGAAGGCAAATATCTTTAAGGGCTTTTAGAACTTATTGCAGATTATCCCTAAGGAAATGCACAAGCGTGGAGTCAGATGCCTGGATTCAAATCCCAGCTCTGGCAGTAGCTAGCTGTGTGACAAGCAATTGCTTCCCCTTTCTGTGTCGCAGTTTTCTCATCTAGTAAATGGGTATAATAATATCACCCACCTCAGGAAGATATTGTGAGAATTCACAGAACGGCATTCTGTGGGCCATGGGTTCCAACGTTTATATTTCTTAGTCCTGTGGTTCTCAGAAATTTTGGTCTCAGAATCCTTTTAAAGAGTGATTACACTCTTTAAATTATTGAGCAGCTCAAAGAGCTTTTGTTTTTATAGGTTTCATCTAGCGATATTTCCAATATCAAAGTTAATCTGAAAATATAAATAGCAATGATAAATTCACTGACTATTTCTTCAAACCAAAAATGAGTGAGAAGAATGGCAGTGTGCAACATTAAAAAAAAAATCTATTTGGGGACTTCCCTGGCAGTCAAGTGGTTAAGACTCAGGACTCCCACTGCAGAGGGCATCGGTTATATCCTTGGTTGAGGAAATAAGACCCAACATGCTTTGTGGCATGGCCCAAAAAACAATCTAATATCACATTTGAGAAAAGACTGCTGGCTTCTCATATCTGTGTCTGCCTTCAGATATGTATTCTATAAGAATACATTGCTTTGATTGAAGTGCATGAAGAAAATTTAGCCTCAGATTTTAAAAAAAATTGGAAAAGAAAGTAGTCTTTTTAGAGCCTTTTCAGATAATTGTGGCTATTCTTCTTTGATACTACACTGACACTCAGAATGTGGTGGTTTTTTGACGGTTAGCTGCAACATGGAATCTCAGATGATATCAGTGTGGTTTTTTTTTTGTGTTCTATTACACGAGAACTCACAGATCTATCTTGCACTTTGAAAGGATCTTTTATTCACATGTGATTTTGTAAATCATGTGTTGGTCTTTCCAAACATATTTGTTCACTGACTAGATCTTGCAACTGTTGACACATCTTATTATACAATATGAAAAAAAAATGTATAACATTCATGAATATTGCAACTCTGGCAATATTGGGAAGTTGTGAAGCTAAAGGCGGCAGATACAATCTCCAAAATTGTACTTTTTGGCAAAAGCCTTAGAATTTTATTATTGGCAATAAATTCTGTCAGTTTGGTGTCACTGCCTTGATTTACACTAAGAACCATCATTGCTTTCACATCATTGGTGCAAACTCATCACAGTGGAAAAGGCCACAATTGCCTCAGTATTATTAATATTATGAAATATGCATGGCCTCCTGAAAGGGCTTTGGGAACCCCTAGAGGCCACCAGAATACACTTTGAGACTTGCTATGCTATTTATTTTTCTATGAACTTGTTCATCTTTTCCTTACTGATTTAAGAAACCATACTGAATTCAGTTAATACTAGCATTCCACATTTGATGGAAACATTATCATTTGCATCTGGTGGGGGAGGTGGTTGGGAAAATTGGTGTATACATCTATACATCTGAATATTTATTTATTTATTGGTCACGCCTACCCACTTGTGAGATCTTGGTCCCCAACCAGGAATCAAACCAGAGCCCTTGACAGGGCAAGCAATACAACTACTGCACCACCAGGAAATTCCATATGCAGCTAAATCTAATGGTCTTTTCCAATTTGAGTTTCTTGTTTTTAAAGAAATTATCCTGGCCTTCCCTGGGGGTATAGTGGCTAAGAACCGCCTGCCAATGCAAGGGACATGGGTTTGACCCCTGGTCCAGGAAGATTCCACATGCCTTGTGCAACTAAAGCCTGTGTGTGTACCATGATTACTGAAGCCAGAGCACCCTAGCACCTATATGCTGCAACTACTGATGCCCACGTGCCTGGAACCTGTGCTCCACAACAAGAGAAGCTACCACAATGAGAAGCCCTCGCACTGAAATGAAAAGTGGACCCCTCTCATCCCAACTAGAGAAAGCCTGGATGCAACAACAAAGACCCAGCACAACCAAAAATAGATCAATCAATAAAATTTTTTTTTTTTTTTTTAATTTATTTATTGGCCACGCTGTGCGGCATGTGGGATCTTACTTCCCTGATCGGGGATTGAACCTGGGCCCCCTGCATTGCAAGCCCAGAGTCCTAACCACCGGACCACCAGGGAATCCCAAAATTTTTTTAAATAAATAAAAATAATCCTAAGCAAGTTCTTCCCATATTAGTATTAGTGTGTCAGCGGTACTGAACAAAGTATCACAAATGGAGTGGCTGAAACAACAGAAACTTCTCATCTGGTAGTTCTGGTAGCCAGAAATTTGAGGTCAAGGTGTGGACAGGGTGGGTTCCTTCTGAGGGCTGAGTTGTTGTTCAGTTGCTCAGTCGTGTCCGACTCTTTGCAACCCCATGGACTGCAGCACGCCAGGCTCCCCGTCCTTCACTGTCTCCCTGAGTATGCTCAAACGCGAGTCCTTGGAGTAGGTGGTGCCATCGACCATCTCAGGGCTAGGAGGGAGAGTCTGTTCCAGGCCTCCTTCCTTGGCTTCTAGACGCGTCACCCCGATCTCTGCTGTTACCGTCACAGAGCGTCCTCCCCTGTGCATGTCTATGTATCTCCCCTCTTCATAAGGACACTTGTCATTTGAATTGGGTCCACCCTAGCAACTTCATCTTAACACGATCATCTTAAAGACTTAATGGCAAAGTTCTTATTTCTAAACAAGGTCACATTCACAAGCACTGGGGATTAGGACTTGAACTTCTTCGTGTGGGGAGTGGGGACACAATTCAATTCACAGCATTTGCTTTGACTTGTTTCTAATAGTTTGATAATTTCTCCCTTTCCGCTCGATTCTCTCATGTTTGGGAATTTATTTTTAAAATATACTGCCAAATTGTTTCAAAACCCTGATAATGCTTAAGGACCTGTCTATAATTTTAATCGATTGAAAATTGAATTTCTCATTGCCCCTATCAAATAGTTTTTTTGGTGTGGGATCTTAATTCCCTGACCACAGATCAAGTCCATGTTCCCTGCAGTGGAAGCTGGGAATTTTAAGCACTGGGCCACCAGGGAAGTCCCCTGGGATTTATTTATTCAACTAATACGTGTCTAATAGTGACTAATGTATATTTCCAAAGGGAAAATTTTATTCTGTGTCAACTGTACTTCAAGGACATTGCTTTTGTAAAAAGTAAGTGTTGTGAAAGGAAGAAAGAAAGAAGGGAGGGAGGAAAGAAAGAAAGAAAGAAAGAGAGGAGACAGAAGAGGGGCCTGCAATTGGCATTGAGCTTTATGTCAGAGGACTTTGGAGTGGATATCACCTGTATTCTTCAGATAGCCAGCCATCTGCTGGGTCGTCAGAGATCCTTCCTGGCTGAATCACCACCCTCCCCCAAACCCTGCAGAAGACAAGCTAGAGCCGGTGACCAGGCCTCAAAGGACCTGGATGAGCCTCTGAGGTCAGCTGGCTCAGACGGCACCCCCACGTATCCCGTCCTTGCCACCAGAAGCATCAGCTGCAGAGTGTCCACGGGTGGGAAATGTGGGTCTGCTCTCCATGGGACAGCATGGGACCCCCATGGGACCTCCCCTGGGACAAGCACAGAGGTCGTGTACACAGAAGGGCTGTTTGGTTTCTCTGGTCTCCCGTTCCCCCCACCCCATTACTGAATAACTAGAAGAATTCCTGCTTATCATCTGACATAGTTGTTCTGTGGCCAGTTTCACTCTTTGGCCTATCCTGAGGTGACTTGGATTTAGTGTCAGGCTTTTTGAAGTATTTATAACAGTGAAACAAATATGACGTGACTCAGATGTCCATCCATTGATATGTGGATAAATAAAAGCTGGCTATCCCTCAAAGCAGCATTACTCAGCCATGTGCTATGTCTGTGCTAAGTCGCTTCAGTGGTGTCCGACTCTTCCTGATCCTATGGACTTGTAGTCTGCTGGGCTCCTCTGTCTATGGAATTCTCCAGGCAACAATACTGGAGTGCGTTGCCATTTCCCTCTCCAGGGATCTTCCTGACCCAGGGATGGAACCCAAGTCTCCCTCATTTCACGCAGATTCTTTACTGTCTGAGCCACCATAATAAGGGACCAAATACAGATAGCTGTACACTGTGGAGGGACCTGGGAGACCTCACTGCTGGGTGAAAGAAGCCAGACAGTAAATGACAAATACTGCATGTTCCATTTATGTGAAACGCAGAGAAAAGGCAAATCCATAGACACAGAAAGTAGACTAGTAATGGCTAGGGCTGAGGGATTTGGGGGGAAATGAGGAATGACCACTGAAAGGGGACTGGGTTTCTTTAGGGGTTATGATGGCGTTCTGTAATTAGATAATGGTGATGGTTGTAAATATACTATTAATAAAAGCCACAAAGCTGTACACTCCAAAATGGTGAATATTGGGAATTCTCTGTTGGTCTAGTGGTTAGGATTCAGGGCTTTCACAGCCCTGCAAGGGTGTGGTGGCGGGAGGGGAATTCCATCCCTGGTGGGGGAACTGAGATCCTGCAAGCTGTGTGGCCAAAAATTTTTTAATTGTTTAAATAAAAAAATGGGGAATATTATGGCATGTGAATTAAATCTCAGTTAAAAAAAAAAAGCAAAAGAAAAACAGAATTCCCTGTGGTGTTTAGGAGTTCATGATTCCATTGCAGGGGGCACAGGTTTGATTGACCTCTGTTTGGGGAACTAGGATCCCGCATGCTGCCACATGGCATGGCAGATAAAAAGAAAAAGAAAAAATAATAAATGTGGGAGTTTGGGATTAGCAGATGCAAATCATTATATATAAGTTGGATAAACAACAAGGTCCTGCTATATAGCACAGGGAACTATATTCAATATCCTGTAATAAATCATAACAGGAAAGAATATGAAAAAGAGTATATATATGTGTGTATAACTGAATCACTTTGCTGTACAACAGCAGGAATTAACACAGCATTACAAATCAACTCTATGTCAGTAAAATAAAATAAATCAAAGCATAGTTGTCATAAAAGTCTCAGTTGTTGTCCACAGTAAATTGGAAAACTGGCAGGTGTGATAAATCCCACATATCTGGTGTGAGAATTGTTGGTGTGTGAATGCAGGAAAGGAAAAGCAGGCTGCTTTTTCCTTGTCAGGGCTTCAGAGCACAGAGGCCCTAAAGGGCTCCCCATGGGCTGAGAGGTGGCCTGGGCCAGGCAGCCCTGAAGAAGGGCCAGGAGCCTGGTTGGGGTGGGGACGGTTCAGGGCTCCTCAGGTTAGAGCTGGGCCTCCAAAGACCCTGAATCCAGGGATTCAGAGACCAGTTCTGTAACAGAGTCAGGCACATTCGATGAATTTATTTTTTAACCCACAAGTTGATTTTGTTCAAACCCCAAAGATAAAATGTTGCTTCAAAGAATTCCTGACCCCAGGAAGGTGTACTCTCCAGTCTTCAGGGAGCTGGGAGAGAATTCCTTTCAATACATTTTAGGGTTCTTGTTCATTTTTACCTGCAAGAGAAGCAGGTAGAGTCAGGCAGGGCCCAGAACTGACCACAGGAGGAGGACAAGGTGGACAGTTGGGTGGGGCCACTAGGGCTCCAGGCCAATGGAGGGAGTCCCACCACCTTATCCCCACCGCACCTGTGCCTCCTCCAAGCCACACCCAGACCTCCCTCCTACTCACACACTCCCTGATTCCTACCTGCGGTCAACCTAGGACCTCTGAGGGCATGGTCTTTCAGTGTTCCTCTTCCAGGCGTAAAGGGCCATCCCAGCGACCACTACTAGCGCAGCGGGCCACACCGCAGACCCTATGGTCATCAAACCCACAGACAGAGAACCCTTTGCCTATAAGGGAGGAATGAGGTCAGGTGACCTGAGTGACACCAGGGTGACCCCACAGGATGGAGACAGTGAGGGGACTGTGGGGCTCGGGGTCCCAGACTGATGGGAGAAGGTGCAGGAACCAGAAAAAAGACAGGGACACTCAACAAGATGGCCCCATCCCTGCCCCCCCCGCAACCCCCAGCTGAGCAGAAAATAAACTCTGAGGCAGATGCCGGCCTTGCCCCTCCTTCTGCAGTAACAATCTGGTAATTTCAGGGCAGCGACTTGGCCCTTATGGAGACGGCACCCTCCGCCTCCTGGACTGGTGGGAGGAAACAACTGCCCACAGGGTGGGGGGGGGGCACCTGGGACAGGACTCCCTGTGGGGAGCCCTTCTGGGTGAGCCAGGTATGGACTCTAGGGTCTGGGGCGAGAGGGGCACTCTGGCTCCTCAAGCATGGCTCCAGCCAGACCCAGGCTCTCAGCAGGGGGTGGAGGTCGAGGGGTCCCTCAGGTCCCCTGAACCTCCTGGTCTGTCGCTGGGGATGTGCTGGGGTCTCAGTCCAAGGGAAGCAGTCCCTCCACCCCCACCCCCAGGTCCCTGGAGACTTCATCTGTTCTGGAAACAACCAGGGTCCTGCTCTTGTGCCGGTAGCTGTTGGCTGGGCCTGGTCAGGTCCGGCTGGTTTCGAGGGGTGGACTTATCTCTCACCATGAAGAAGATTATCCCGCTTCTCACGTCTGTCATCTTCTCAAGGTATCAGAGTTCACCCCTGTAGGGGGACACTTGTCATCTTCTTTCCCACACACTCTGACTCCCCCAAGGTCCCCCGGCTCCCCCCGCAGAGACTGAGGTCCCTCCCCAACCCTTCTGGAGGGGTCGCCCAGACAAGAGACAAGTGCCACTTGCCTGGAGCTGACCTCGGAGGGATGGGGGTCCACTGGAAGGTGACAGTGGGGTGTAGGCTGGGCCACCCCAGGGATTGCTGGGTCTGGAGAAAGGAGCATCTAGGTCCCCCCCCCCACTTCCTGCCCAACTGC
>SJYW01003398.1:520283-532442 GCA_006410735.1 Raphicerus campestris | reverse complement strand
GCCCCACTTCCTGCCCAACTGCCCCCACCCCGAGCCTGTTCAAAGGTACCCCTACATGTTGGTGCAGCAGTAATCCCACTCGGGTCCTCAGTCTGGCACCCCCTCACCTTTTGAAGGAAGCCGAGCTCTCTCCTCTCTGACTTTCAGCTCTAACTAGGCCAGATCAGCAAATGGACTTGGTACTGCTATTTCCTTTCTCCTCCCTCCCATGCACCGCACCGCACCGCACCACCCCATCTTATTAGAAAAACAGTAGCTTCCCGGAAACCGGGTTTCCGAGATCACGCATGCGTAGTTGCTCAGCTGTGTCCGACTCTTTGCGACCCCTATGGGCGGTAGTCCGCCAGGCTCCTCTGTCCATGGGATTCTACAGGCAAGAATACCGGAGTGGATTGCCATGCCCCGCTCCAGAGGCTTGCCCTGCTCCAGAGGCTTTTCTCAACCCAGAGATCAAACGTGCGTCTCTTACATCGTCTGTATTGGCAGGCGGATTCTTTACCACTACCGCCACTGGGAAGCAATGGTTTGTTCCATTGTTCTGTTTCGTCTGCTCTGCAACAAAACCTTTTAAAGGTACCAGCTGTGAGACAACTCAGGGCTCCACGGGTGCAGATGAGGGGGAGAGGGAGTGCCCAGCACTTGGTCGGGCTTCCCACATAGCTGGTAAAGGAGGCATGGAGAGGCTGTAGGCCACCGGCTGCAGAAAATGGAGCCAAAGACCCCATAACTTGGAGCCCTTTGGAGAGGAGGCTGAGCTCGTGCGTAAACACAGCTGCAGGTCCAGCCGCTCAGTCCAGTCCCTGCCCACTCAGTAGCCTCCAGCTCCTACTGATCAGAATCCCTGTAGCCAATAGGTTTGGCAGCAGACATTTACTCTGGGAGGTCCCAACCGGGAGCCTTCAGTCCTGGGAGACTTCCTGGAGGAGGTGACAATTGGTTTGGGGAGGGCAGTGACTTGGGGAGGGCTGTGTCCTGGGGAGGGCTAGCTAGCAGGAGGAAGCCTGAGGCTTCCTGGGGACAAGTCCTGCAGGGCAAAGCCCTGACACATACAAAACACCCCTCATCTTACCATCCACCACCCATCACCCCTGTATCATCTACTTGCCTATGTTGGCAGAGAATACAGACTACCTGATGCATGTGCCTTGACAGCCAGGAGAACAGAGTTGCTCTTTTAATGCAAAGTTTTTTCACTGTTACTTTAAGTAATATCCTATAGATGGGCATTTAGGTTTATCCTATTTTTTTCATATTATGAATTTGTGCCAATATTTTGCATGCATGGATGTCTCCTTCTGTCAGCTGGCATCATGCTCTGTGGCCTCTCCAGGGAGTGGCTCCCACCAATGTTCTGAGGGCTCTGTGGTGTGGAGTACCAGCTGAGGGAGTGCCACTTTATATTTTCGTAAAATACGTTTACATTTTTATAAAGAACGTTTGCATTTTTATAAAATATTTATATTTTAATAAAATACATTTATATAACATATGCTTATTTTATAAAATGTATACATTTTTATGAAATATGCTTATAATTTTTAACTGATAGGATTTTGATGTTTTTTTAATAAAATATAAAATATATAAAATGTATTTTAATGGAATTATGTTTATAGTTTATGAAATACATTTGTAATTTTTAAGTGATGGGATTTTGATTGGTTGGTCTTTTATTTTCAGTGTTTAGGGGGTTTTTTTCCCCTAAGTTTTTTTTTAAGATTGAAAAAGTGTCATACTTCATTTGAATTTTCATGAAGCCTCAACTGCTAAGAAATAAAGGTAGTGCTCTAAAAAAGCTCTAGAAACCCCCAAGTTGCAGAGAGCATCCACCTGGAGAAGAAAAGGGTGGGGAGCACAGTGCATCCTGGTCTGTGGCTTACCTGTATGCGTGAGCTTCCCAGGGCTGCTGTAACAAATTGCCACCAACAGTGTGGCTCAAAACAACAGGATTTTGTCTCCCGCAGTCTGGAGGGCATTGCAGTCTCCCACCCTTCCAGAGGCCCTGGGGGAGGAGGCTCCCAGCCCTCCCAGCACCTGGTGGCTGCTGGCATCCCTTTTATCTCTGCCTCTACCTTGCTACAGCCTTCTCTCCTGTGCATCCGTCTCCTCTCTCAACTCATGGTGATTTTGTCTGGAGATCCTTCACTAGTTACCTCTGCCAAGTCCCTGGCTCTAAACAAAATCACATTCTGAGGTTCCAGATGAATACGAAGTTTGGAGGGGCCACTAGTCAACACATTACACTGTAGGATACAAATTACATTTCAAAGAAAAATTAAGAAATCTTTCTGGGGACTTCCCTGGTGGCTCAGGCGTAAAGAATCTGCCTACCACTGCAGGAGACTCGGGTTTGATCCCTGATCAGGGAAGATCCCACAAGCCGTGGAGCAACTGAGCCCAAGCGGCAAAAGTGTTGAGCCTGTGCTCTAGAGCCCAGGAGCTGCAACAAGAGANAAACCGGGTTTCCGAGATCACGCATGCGTAGTTGCTCAGCTGTGTCCGACTCTTTGCGACCCCTATGGGCGGTAGTCCGCCAGGCTCCTCTGTCCATGGGATTCTACAGGCAAGAATACCGGAGTGGATTGCCATGCCCCGCTCCAGAGGCTTGCCCTGCTCCAGAGGCTTTTCTCAACCCAGAGATCAAACGTGCGTCTCTTACATCGTCTGTATTGGCAGGCGGATTCTTTACCACTACCGCCACTGGGAAGCAATGGTTTGTTCCATTGTTCTGTTTCGTCTGCTCTGCAACAAAACCTTTTAAAGGTACCAGCTGTGAGACAACTCAGGGCTCCACGGGTGCAGATGAGGGGGAGAGGGAGTGCCCAGCACTTGGTCGGGCTTCCCACATAGCTGGTAAAGGAGGCATGGAGAGGCTGTAGGCCACCGGCTGCAGAAAATGGAGCCAAAGACCCCATAACTTGGAGCCCTTTGGAGAGGAGGCTGAGCTCGTGCGTAAACACAGCTGCAGGTCCAGCCGCTCAGTCCAGTCCCTGCCCACTCAGTAGCCTCCAGCTCCTACTGATCAGAATCCCTGTAGCCAATAGGTTTGGCAGCAGACATTTACTCTGGGAGGTCCCAACCGGGAGCCTTCAGTCCTGGGAGACTTCCTGGAGGAGGTGACAATTGGTTTGGGGAGGGCAGTGACTTGGGGAGGGCTGTGTCCTGGGGAGGGCTAGCTAGCAGGAGGAAGCCTGAGGCTTCCTGGGGACAAGTCCTGCAGGGCAAAGCCCTGACACATACAAAACACCCCTCATCTTACCATCCACCACCCATCACCCCTGTATCATCTACTTGCCTATGTTGGCAGAGAATACAGACTACCTGATGCATGTGCCTTGACAGCCAGGAGAACAGAGTTGCTCTTTTAATGCAAAGTTTTTTCACTGTTACTTTAAGTAATATCCTATAGATGGGCATTTAGGTTTATCCTATTTTTTTCATATTATGAATTTGTGCCAATATTTTGCATGCATGGATGTCTCCTTCTGTCAGCTGGCATCATGCTCTGTGGCCTCTCCAGGGAGTGGCTCCCACCAATGTTCTGAGGGCTCTGTGGTGTGGAGTACCAGCTGAGGGAGTGCCACTTTATATTTTCGTAAAATACGTTTACATTTTTATAAAGAACGTTTGCATTTTTATAAAATATTTATATTTTAATAAAATACATTTATATAACATATGCTTATTTTATAAAATGTATACATTTTTATGAAATATGCTTATAATTTTTAACTGATAGGATTTTGATGTTTTTTTAATAAAATATAAAATATATAAAATGTATTTTAATGGAATTATGTTTATAGTTTATGAAATACATTTGTAATTTTTAAGTGATGGGATTTTGATTGGTTGGTCTTTTATTTTCAGTGTTTAGGGGGTTTTTTTCCCCTAAGTTTTTTTTTAAGATTGAAAAAGTGTCATACTTCATTTGAATTTTCATGAAGCCTCAACTGCTAAGAAATAAAGGTAGTGCTCTAAAAAAGCTCTAGAAACCCCCAAGTTGCAGAGAGCATCCACCTGGAGAAGAAAAGGGTGGGGAGCACAGTGCATCCTGGTCTGTGGCTTACCTGTATGCGTGAGCTTCCCAGGGCTGCTGTAACAAATTGCCACCAACAGTGTGGCTCAAAACAACAGGATTTTGTCTCCCGCAGTCTGGAGGGCATTGCAGTCTCCCACCCTTCCAGAGGCCCTGGGGGAGGAGGCTCCCAGCCCTCCCAGCACCTGGTGGCTGCTGGCATCCCTTTTATCTCTGCCTCTACCTTGCTACAGCCTTCTCTCCTGTGCATCCGTCTCCTCTCTCAACTCATGGTGATTTTGTCTGGAGATCCTTCACTAGTTACCTCTGCCAAGTCCCTGGCTCTAAACAAAATCACATTCTGAGGTTCCAGATGAATACGAAGTTTGGAGGGGCCACTAGTCAACACATTACACTGTAGGATACAAATTACATTTCAAAGAAAAATTAAGAAATCTTTCTGGGGACTTCCCTGGTGGCTCAGGCGTAAAGAATCTGCCTACCACTGCAGGAGACTCGGGTTTGATCCCTGATCAGGGAAGATCCCACAAGCCGTGGAGCAACTGAGCCCAAGCGGCAAAAGTGTTGAGCCTGTGCTCTAGAGCCCAGGAGCTGCAACAAGAGAAGCCACTGCAATGAGAAGCCAGAGCACTGCACCTAGTGAGTAGCCCCCACTCGCTGCAACCAGAAAAATACCTGAGCAGCAACAAAGACCTAGCATGGCCAAAAATAAATAAATAAATACAATTTTAAAATTAAAAAACAAAAACAATCTTTTAGGAGGTTTCATGAAGATTGAAGGGGAAGCCCAGAGGATGGGAGCCTGGAGAGGAGACTGTAGAGTTCAGAAATGAAAACACTTGTCCCCACGGTAACCTGCATACTAATGTTGACAGCAGCACTATTCACAATAGCCACAATGTAGAAACAACTCAAAAGTCCGTCAGTCAATGCATGGATAAACAAAATGTGATATATATACATTCAACGGGGTATTATTGTCATAAAAAAAGAATGAAATGCTGACACGTGCTACAACACAAACCTTAGAAACATTATGCTAAGTACAATAAGATGGGTGTGAAAGGACAGATAGACTCCACCCTGTGAGTGCTGGGGTGCACACAGCCGGCCTAATATACTTTCCCAGCTTTAAGAATGCAGAAACAGCCTGGATCGGCAACAGAGATGTCAGTGGTTTAATGAACTGGGGGATCTTAACACATCTGAGCCTTCCCTGGTGGCTCAGACAGTAAAGAATCTTAATGCAGGAGATCTGGGTTTGATTCCCTGGGTTGGGAAGGAAATGGCTATCCACTTCAGTATACTTTCCTGGAAAATTCCATGGATGAGGAGCCTGGCAGGCTATACAGTCCATGGGGTTGCTAAGAACTGGACACAAGTGAGCAACTTTCACTTACATGTCTGAGCAAGGTCCTGGGGCAACCACCTCACCATGTGGGGTTGACAGTGGGCAGGATAAAGTGGCAGCCTTGGCTCCCTGGCACACTCCTTAGTGCCCCTTTAATAAGAACAATCACTAGCTGGGTCTTGGGGGCAAGTACCTAAGAAGGTCAGTCTTGTGCTTAAGATGCAAGTGAAGCAGGCACTGGCCTGCACAGGGAGCAAGGCATGCACAGGGCATGCACAGGGAGCAAGAGAACAGACAGCCCTCTTGAGGGGCCTGATTGAGCAATGAGGAACCTAGAGCTGATGCAGGAAGGGGTCCCCTTCTAGGGCCCGATAGTGGGCTGTTGTCTAACACTCAGAAATGAATTGTCTGAGGAGACACACATGCTGACAAAGCAAGAGACTTTACTGAGGAGGGGTGCCTGGGCAGAGAGCCACAGGGTAAGAGAACTCAGGAGTCTCAAGATCAGCAGTCTTGGGGTTTATGGTGATGGGGTTAGTTTCTGGCCAGTCCTTCTGACTCAGGGTGCTTCTTGGTGGCCAGCGCGGCACTCAGCCAAGGTGGATTCCAGGAAGAAGGATTCTATGGGACATGTGGACTGGTGTCTCCTTTTGACCTTTCGCTAGTTCTTTTGTTTGGTGGTAGCTTTTTAGTTTCATGTTCCTTATTAGGATCTCCTGTTATAGAATAACTCATGCCAATGGTAACTGTGGTGCCTGGCCAGGATGGACAGTGTCAGTCAGAACAGGCAAATTCATAGAGAGAAAATAGAATAGAGTTTACCAAGGACTAGGGGGTAGAAAAATGAAAGAGCAGAGTGAAAAAGTTGGCTTAAAGCCNTGCCACCAACAGTGTGGCTCAAAACAACAGGATTTTGTCTCCCGCAGTCTGGAGGGCATTGCAGTCTCCCACCCTTCCAGAGGCCCTGGGGGAGGAGGCTCCCAGCCCTCCCAGCACCTGGTGGCTGCTGGCATCCCTTTTATCTCTGCCTCTACCTTGCTACAGCCTTCTCTCCTGTGCATCCGTCTCCTCTCTCAACTCATGGTGATTTTGTCTGGAGATCCTTCACTAGTTACCTCTGCCAAGTCCCTGGCTCTAAACAAAATCACATTCTGAGGTTCCAGATGAATACGAAGTTTGGAGGGGCCACTAGTCAACACATTACACTGTAGGATACAAATTACATTTCAAAGAAAAATTAAGAAATCTTTCTGGGGACTTCCCTGGTGGCTCAGGCGTAAAGAATCTGCCTACCACTGCAGGAGACTCGGGTTTGATCCCTGATCAGGGAAGATCCCACAAGCCGTGGAGCAACTGAGCCCAAGCGGCAAAAGTGTTGAGCCTGTGCTCTAGAGCCCAGGAGCTGCAACAAGAGAAGCCACTGCAATGAGAAGCCAGAGCACTGCACCTAGTGAGTAGCCCCCACTCGCTGCAACCAGAAAAATACCTGAGCAGCAACAAAGACCTAGCATGGCCAAAAATAAATAAATAAATACAATTTTAAAATTAAAAAACAAAAACAATCTTTTAGGAGGTTTCATGAAGATTGAAGGGGAAGCCCAGAGGATGGGAGCCTGGAGAGGAGACTGTAGAGTTCAGAAATGAAAACACTTGTCCCCACGGTAACCTGCATACTAATGTTGACAGCAGCACTATTCACAATAGCCACAATGTAGAAACAACTCAAAAGTCCGTCAGTCAATGCATGGATAAACAAAATGTGATATATATACATTCAACGGGGTATTATTGTCATAAAAAAAGAATGAAATGCTGACACGTGCTACAACACAAACCTTAGAAACATTATGCTAAGTACAATAAGATGGGTGTGAAAGGACAGATAGACTCCACCCTGTGAGTGCTGGGGTGCACACAGCCGGCCTAATATACTTTCCCAGCTTTAAGAATGCAGAAACAGCCTGGATCGGCAACAGAGATGTCAGTGGTTTAATGAACTGGGGGATCTTAACACATCTGAGCCTTCCCTGGTGGCTCAGACAGTAAAGAATCTTAATGCAGGAGATCTGGGTTTGATTCCCTGGGTTGGGAAGGAAATGGCTATCCACTTCAGTATACTTTCCTGGAAAATTCCATGGATGAGGAGCCTGGCAGGCTATACAGTCCATGGGGTTGCTAAGAACTGGACACAAGTGAGCAACTTTCACTTACATGTCTGAGCAAGGTCCTGGGGCAACCACCTCACCATGTGGGGTTGACAGTGGGCAGGATAAAGTGGCAGCCTTGGCTCCCTGGCACACTCCTTAGTGCCCCTTTAATAAGAACAATCACTAGCTGGGTCTTGGGGGCAAGTACCTAAGAAGGTCAGTCTTGTGCTTAAGATGCAAGTGAAGCAGGCACTGGCCTGCACAGGGAGCAAGGCATGCACAGGGCATGCACAGGGAGCAAGAGAACAGACAGCCCTCTTGAGGGGCCTGATTGAGCAATGAGGAACCTAGAGCTGATGCAGGAAGGGGTCCCCTTCTAGGGCCCGATAGTGGGCTGTTGTCTAACACTCAGAAATGAATTGTCTGAGGAGACACACATGCTGACAAAGCAAGAGACTTTACTGAGGAGGGGTGCCTGGGCAGAGAGCCACAGGGTAAGAGAACTCAGGAGTCTCAAGATCAGCAGTCTTGGGGTTTATGGTGATGGGGTTAGTTTCTGGCCAGTCCTTCTGACTCAGGGTGCTTCTTGGTGGCCAGCGCGGCACTCAGCCAAGGTGGATTCCAGGAAGAAGGATTCTATGGGACATGTGGACTGGTGTCTCCTTTTGACCTTTCGCTAGTTCTTTTGTTTGGTGGTAGCTTTTTAGTTTCATGTTCCTTATTAGGATCTCCTGTTATAGAATAACTCATGCCAATGGTAACTGTGGTGCCTGGCCAGGATGGACAGTGTCAGTCAGAACAGGCAAATTCATAGAGAGAAAATAGAATAGAGTTTACCAAGGACTAGGGGGTAGAAAAATGAAAGAGCAGAGTGAAAAAGTTGGCTTAAAGCCCATGGCATCTGGTCCCATCACTTCATGGGAAATAGAAGGGGAAACAGTGGAAACAGTGTCAGACTTTATTTTGGGGGGCTCCAAAATCACTGCAGATGGTGATTGCAGCCATGAAATTAAAAGACGCTTACTCCTTGGAAGGAAAGTTATGACCAACCTAGATAGTATATTGAAAAGCAGAGATAATACTGTGCCAACAAAGGTCCATATAGTCAAGGCTATGGTTTTTCCTGTGGTCATGTATGGATGTGAGAGTTGGACTGTGAAGAAAGCTGAGAGCCAAAGAATTGATGCTTTTGAACTGTGGTGTTGGAGAAGTCTCTTAAGAGTCCCTTGGACTGCAAGGAGATCCAACCAGTCCATCTTAAAGGAGACCAGTCCTGGGTGTTCATTGGAAGGACTGATGCTGAAGCTGAAACTCCAATACTTTGGCCACCTCATGTGAAGAGTTGACTCATTGAAAAAGATCCTGATGCTGGGAGGGATTGGGGGCAGGAGGAGAAGGGGCTATAGAGGATGAGATGGCTGGGTGGCATCACCGACTCAATGGACAAGAGTTTGGGTGAACTCTGGGAGTTGGTGATGGACAAGGAGGCCTGGCGTACTATGATTCATGGGGTCGCCGCAAACAGTTGGACATGACTGAGCGACTGAACTGAACTGAGAGGGTAGGAAGTAGTTATTGTTTAAGGAGTACAGAGTTGGGGGATGAAAAAGTTCTTGAAATGGATAGTGGTGATGGTTGCACAACACCATGAATGTATTTAATGCCACAGAATTGTACAATCAGAAATTAGCTTAAATGGTAAAATTTATATTCATGTGCACTTTACCACACACAAAACAACTACACTGTAGTAACACTCCTGACCTATGAGGTTAGCCAAAATGGAAAAGCACTGTGAGGTAGTCCGTTGGTGAAGCAGTGGCAAACAGGCCCTCTCCTATTCTGCCAGTGGGAATGCAAACTGGTGCATTCCAGTTTGCACAGTCCTTACACAGAGGAATCAGTCCTTACTAACAAAACTATATTTGTCTTTACCTTCTGCCCTAGCAATCCAACTTCTAGGAATTTCCCTTGAAGATATTATTGTTGCGACTCTATAGCCTTGTAGCCCAATAGGCTCCTCTGTCCATCAGATTTTCCAGGCAAGAATACTGGAGGGTTAAAAAAACAACAACAACAACAAACAGTGAAGGGATTGCCATTTCCTCCTCCAGGGGATCTTCCAGATGGGAATCGAACCCCGGTCTCCTGCATTACAGGCAGATTCTTTACCACTGACCCACCTGGGAAGCCTACCTTGAAGATATACACCCCAACAAATATGAAAATATGTATGCACCTGGTTACTCATTGCAGCATAGTTTGTGATCACAAAACACTGGAAACAATTTAGGTGCTAATATATAAAAGAGTAAGGCTTCCCTGGTGGCTCAGATTGTAAAGAATCTGCCTGCGATGTAGGAGACCTGGGTTTGACCCCTGGGTTGGGAAGATCCCCTGGAGAAGGGAATGGCTATTTATTCCAGTATTCTTGCCTAGAGAATTTCATGGAGAGAAGAGCATGGTGGGCTATAGTCCACGGGGTTGAAGAGTTGGACATCACTGAACAACAAACACTTTTACACCTTTTCACTTTCACAGACTAGAAATTTCATGAGAAAATTGGTTCACTCCTTAACTAAATGATCTGAATCAGATCAAAATCAGTGTTGGCAGTAATGCAACTACTGGGCAGAATGTGTCTCTTCCTACTGTACACTGAGAACATGTATCACTTCCCTGGTCTTCCTGCCAAAAATGTGTAACCTGCATTTTAAAACTATGATGAAACATCAGACATACCCACATTGAGGGACCTTCTACAAAATAAATGGCTTGTACTCTTCAAAGATGGTAATGCCATGAATTACAAAGAATCAGCAACCCTTCCAGATTAAGATGTCTAAGAACACAACATTTATGATTTTGAATTTTCTTTTGCTATTCAGGATATTATCAGAACAATTGATAACATCTCTATATAAAGTTTGTAGATTATTTCAATATTACTTTATTTTAAAAACTGTACTGTGGATATGTAGGTTTCCCAGGTTGCACAGTGGTGAAGAATCCACCTGCTAATGCAGGAGATGTAGGTTCGATCCCTGGGTTGGGGAGATCCCCCTGGAGTAGGAACTGGCAATCCGCTCCAGTATTCTTGCCTGGGAAGTTCCATGGACAGAGGAGCCTGGTGGACTATAGTCCATGGGGTTGCAAAGAGTTGGACACAACTGAACAACTGAGCACACAGACTGTGGATATGTAAATGAACTTGTAGTTCTCGTAATTCATCCTTTTCTCATAGGAATAGGATGTTCTCACAAGCATTAAATGCAGTGATTCACATACAGAACTTAGCACAAAATATTTAGTAAATACAGGTGAAACTATTCACCTCAGATTTGGACTTGAACCCGTGTGCCAGGATTTGAACCCAGCCAAAACCCTGCTTGGGACTCTAACCCACATGGCTGGGACTCAAACCCACAGCTTTCCAACTGAGATTACACACCTGGTTTCAGGACCTAATGAAGCTCAGGTTCTTGGTGTCTCACGGCAAAAAGAAGTGAGATCAGGATAGCAGGGCTGGGGTGCGAACATGCACCTGTGGCTGATCCCTGTCGTGTGACGGGGGCTACCACATTGTTGTGAAGTGATTGTCCTCCAGTTAAAAAAAAACAACAACCACCCCTCAGCGAGAGATAGTGATATATAAAAGTTAATTTATTTAGAGAGAAACTCAATCCACAGAGTGTGGGCCATCTCAGAGGGTGAGTGCAGCCTCACAAGGTGGTGTTGTTAGCTTTTATGGACTGGCTAATTTCATAGGCTAATAAGTGGGAGGATTCTTCCAACTAATTTGGGCAAGGGGCAGAGATTTCCAGGAATTGGACCACTGCCCAGTTTTTGGTCTTTTATGGTTGGTCTTGAACTGTCATGGGGCCTCTCCGTCTATCTAGCTCACTGATATGTTAAAACGAGTGTATACTGAGGATCACATTCTAGTCAAAGTTGACTTGTCTGCCATCTTGAACCCATTTAATTCTAATCAGTGTTTATCTTGGGTCCTCAGGATATATCATTTTTTGAAAGATTGTGCCGCACCTCCTACCCTCCTATCTCTTGGGAAGAGTATCATTGAGAATTTGATTACAGGAAAGGGTCTTACTGAAGGTAATGGGTTTTAAGAAACTATCACCCTTCACCCTCACCTGAGAAATATCAGCTTAAGCCCAGAAAGGACAGGCTTTTCCACTTTGCCATAAATCACTCCAAAGGTGCGTGCAACTCCGGGAAGCACTTGCCAGGAGTTCAAGAAGGTAAGATTACATCAGCCTCGGCACCTTTAAGCCAAAGCTACAGCTCCTACACCAAGCTGTAGGTTGCCCTGCTCCAGCATATGAGGTGTGTTTATCTTTCCACGATTACAAAGAAGACCTAGTAACATCAGATACAAAGTCAAAGGGACCACAGTTCATTAAATGGCTGCTCCCACCCTCACCCCAAACAGAGATAACCCAGACGACTGGCCTGCCTGAAAAACTCAGCTTCTCCCAACTCTGCTCTGAGGGAGACTGGCTGGTCCTCAGGCTCAAGCAAAACGGACTTAAAAACATTAACCTAAGACATTCTGCAGAGGGCTGACAAACTTGGGGCGGGGCGGGGGTGGGGGTGGGGGGTTG
>SJYW01003398.1:494286-519045 GCA_006410735.1 Raphicerus campestris | reverse complement strand
TAGTCAAGGCTATGGTTTTTCCTGTGGTCATGTATGGATGTGAGAGTTGGACTGTGAAGAAAGCTGAGAGCCAAAGAATTGATGCTTTTGAACTGTGGTGTTGGAGAAGTCTCTTAAGAGTCCCTTGGACTGCAAGGAGATCCAACCAGTCCATCTTAAAGGAGACCAGTCCTGGGTGTTCATTGGAAGGACTGATGCTGAAGCTGAAACTCCAATACTTTGGCCACCTCATGTGAAGAGTTGACTCATTGAAAAAGATCCTGATGCTGGGAGGGATTGGGGGCAGGAGGAGAAGGGGCTATAGAGGATGAGATGGCTGGGTGGCATCACCGACTCAATGGACAAGAGTTTGGGTGAACTCTGGGAGTTGGTGATGGACAAGGAGGCCTGGCGTACTATGATTCATGGGGTCGCCGCAAACAGTTGGACATGACTGAGCGACTGAACTGAACTGAGAGGGTAGGAAGTAGTTATTGTTTAAGGAGTACAGAGTTGGGGGATGAAAAAGTTCTTGAAATGGATAGTGGTGATGGTTGCACAACACCATGAATGTATTTAATGCCACAGAATTGTACAATCAGAAATTAGCTTAAATGGTAAAATTTATATTCATGTGCACTTTACCACACACAAAACAACTACACTGTAGTAACACTCCTGACCTATGAGGTTAGCCAAAATGGAAAAGCACTGTGAGGTAGTCCGTTGGTGAAGCAGTGGCAAACAGGCCCTCTCCTATTCTGCCAGTGGGAATGCAAACTGGTGCATTCCAGTTTGCACAGTCCTTACACAGAGGAATCAGTCCTTACTAACAAAACTATATTTGTCTTTACCTTCTGCCCTAGCAATCCAACTTCTAGGAATTTCCCTTGAAGATATTATTGTTGCGACTCTATAGCCTTGTAGCCCAATAGGCTCCTCTGTCCATCAGATTTTCCAGGCAAGAATACTGGAGGGTTAAAAAAACAACAACAACAACAAACAGTGAAGGGATTGCCATTTCCTCCTCCAGGGGATCTTCCAGATGGGAATCGAACCCCGGTCTCCTGCATTACAGGCAGATTCTTTACCACTGACCCACCTGGGAAGCCTACCTTGAAGATATACACCCCAACAAATATGAAAATATGTATGCACCTGGTTACTCATTGCAGCATAGTTTGTGATCACAAAACACTGGAAACAATTTAGGTGCTAATATATAAAAGAGTAAGGCTTCCCTGGTGGCTCAGATTGTAAAGAATCTGCCTGCGATGTAGGAGACCTGGGTTTGACCCCTGGGTTGGGAAGATCCCCTGGAGAAGGGAATGGCTATTTATTCCAGTATTCTTGCCTAGAGAATTTCATGGAGAGAAGAGCATGGTGGGCTATAGTCCACGGGGTTGAAGAGTTGGACATCACTGAACAACAAACACTTTTACACCTTTTCACTTTCACAGACTAGAAATTTCATGAGAAAATTGGTTCACTCCTTAACTAAATGATCTGAATCAGATCAAAATCAGTGTTGGCAGTAATGCAACTACTGGGCAGAATGTGTCTCTTCCTACTGTACACTGAGAACATGTATCACTTCCCTGGTCTTCCTGCCAAAAATGTGTAACCTGCATTTTAAAACTATGATGAAACATCAGACATACCCACATTGAGGGACCTTCTACAAAATAAATGGCTTGTACTCTTCAAAGATGGTAATGCCATGAATTACAAAGAATCAGCAACCCTTCCAGATTAAGATGTCTAAGAACACAACATTTATGATTTTGAATTTTCTTTTGCTATTCAGGATATTATCAGAACAATTGATAACATCTCTATATAAAGTTTGTAGATTATTTCAATATTACTTTATTTTAAAAACTGTACTGTGGATATGTAGGTTTCCCAGGTTGCACAGTGGTGAAGAATCCACCTGCTAATGCAGGAGATGTAGGTTCGATCCCTGGGTTGGGGAGATCCCCCTGGAGTAGGAACTGGCAATCCGCTCCAGTATTCTTGCCTGGGAAGTTCCATGGACAGAGGAGCCTGGTGGACTATAGTCCATGGGGTTGCAAAGAGTTGGACACAACTGAACAACTGAGCACACAGACTGTGGATATGTAAATGAACTTGTAGTTCTCGTAATTCATCCTTTTCTCATAGGAATAGGATGTTCTCACAAGCATTAAATGCAGTGATTCACATACAGAACTTAGCACAAAATATTTAGTAAATACAGGTGAAACTATTCACCTCAGATTTGGACTTGAACCCGTGTGCCAGGATTTGAACCCAGCCAAAACCCTGCTTGGGACTCTAACCCACATGGCTGGGACTCAAACCCACAGCTTTCCAACTGAGATTACACACCTGGTTTCAGGACCTAATGAAGCTCAGGTTCTTGGTGTCTCACGGCAAAAAGAAGTGAGATCAGGATAGCAGGGCTGGGGTGCGAACATGCACCTGTGGCTGATCCCTGTCGTGTGACGGGGGCTACCACATTGTTGTGAAGTGATTGTCCTCCAGTTAAAAAAAAACAACAACCACCCCTCAGCGAGAGATAGTGATATATAAAAGTTAATTTATTTAGAGAGAAACTCAATCCACAGAGTGTGGGCCATCTCAGAGGGTGAGTGCAGCCTCACAAGGTGGTGTTGTTAGCTTTTATGGACTGGCTAATTTCATAGGCTAATAAGTGGGAGGATTCTTCCAACTAATTTGGGCAAGGGGCAGAGATTTCCAGGAATTGGACCACTGCCCAGTTTTTGGTCTTTTATGGTTGGTCTTGAACTGTCATGGGGCCTCTCCGTCTATCTAGCTCACTGATATGTTAAAACGAGTGTATACTGAGGATCACATTCTAGTCAAAGTTGACTTGTCTGCCATCTTGAACCCATTTAATTCTAATCAGTGTTTATCTTGGGTCCTCAGGATATATCATTTTTTGAAAGATTGTGCCGCACCTCCTACCCTCCTATCTCTTGGGAAGAGTATCATTGAGAATTTGATTACAGGAAAGGGTCTTACTGAAGGTAATGGGTTTTAAGAAACTATCACCCTTCACCCTCACCTGAGAAATATCAGCTTAAGCCCAGAAAGGACAGGCTTTTCCACTTTGCCATAAATCACTCCAAAGGTGCGTGCAACTCCGGGAAGCACTTGCCAGGAGTTCAAGAAGGTAAGATTACATCAGCCTCGGCACCTTTAAGCCAAAGCTACAGCTCCTACACCAAGCTGTAGGTTGCCCTGCTCCAGCATATGAGGTGTGTTTATCTTTCCACGATTACAAAGAAGACCTAGTAACATCAGATACAAAGTCAAAGGGACCACAGTTCATTAAATGGCTGCTCCCACCCTCACCCCAAACAGAGATAACCCAGACGACTGGCCTGCCTGAAAAACTCAGCTTCTCCCAACTCTGCTCTGAGGGAGACTGGCTGGTCCTCAGGCTCAAGCAAAACGGACTTAAAAACATTAACCTAAGACATTCTGCAGAGGGCTGACAAACTTGGGGCGGGGCGGGGGTGGGGGTGGGGGGTTGTAACATTTTTACCCTGCCACGTATGTAACACGCCTCATGTTCTGCAGGAGAAAATTGCACCTCTGGCCCCCTTACTCGTAGTCATAAAAAAAATCATTCCTCAGGGGCAGCCTGCCCGGTTCAGCGGATGGAAGCTGCGAACACCACGGTCTGCTGGCTCAGCTCTTGGCTCAGGCCCTGGGCCTGTAGCTGGGCTCTGGGATTACCGGGGTGTCCGCTGCCCGGGGTCCGGGGGCGGATACTCCTGGGTCCGGAATGAGAGGTGCAGCACGGCCCCCGGGCTCACCCCGGGAGGCGTGCGGTCACTTGGAGGAAGCGGTGTTATTGGCCTCGGGCCCATTGCCTCATAACATGGGGAGACAAAATGGCGGCCTCGTGGGGGCGGGGGAGAGCGAAGCTACCTACGGCTTCCACTCCACGCTAGAACTACAACTCCCAGGATGCTCTGGGCCGAAGGCGGGAGCGATCGAGGGCTAGCGTCGCTAGGCCCTGGGTCTTCCTGCTCCCCGTCGGAAACCCCCTGGAATGCGTTGCTTGCTCCGGGCCGCTCCCCAGACCGTCCTCGCAACTTGGTGACGGGAATCGTAGTTCATCGACAACAGAGTTGAATCTCCTTCGGGACTCAAGAAACTACACATCCCATGCTGATTCGGCGCCTGCGCACAAGGCCGCGGAGCGTACTACGGTTCCCGGCGGGCCTTGCGACGCGCGCGGTTGCGTGCTGACGCGTTTAGTTGGTCGTGCTGACGTGCAACGCGGCCCAGGCGGGGTGAGAGTGGCGCAGTCGGAGCCCGCTGCGGCCCCTGAGGAAGCGAGGAGGCGGCGGTGTCGGCTGAGTCGGGCGGACCGGCGAGGCAGGGCCGCTGCTCCAGGCCCCGAAGGACTCAGGAGCTCGATCTGCGGCAACACCTCTTCCCCTCGGAGGCGGCGGGCGGAGGCGGCGGCGGGTGAGAGGGTGAGGGAGCGAGCGAGTCGGGTGGGGGAGGGGCGGCGGCCCCGGCGCCAGGCCAAAGCGCGCGGAGAACGGCCCAGGCCGCCGCGCGCACGCGCGCTCGCCTCCCCTAGCTCGCGCGGACGTTCCTGCTCGCCTGCCTCCCCTCCCCCTCTCCCGCGGTTCTTGTCGCGCGCGGGCTTTTATTCCCCCTCCCCCATGGCAACGTTGCGCGCCGCCGAGAGCACGCGCGCGTTCTCGGCGAGGAGTGGGTAGCGCGCGACTCGGGCTTCTCGTCTCTCGGACGCGTGCGGCGACGAGGCCCTGTTGCAGCTGTCCTTGCCGACATCTTGTTTGCGGGGAGGGGGCTGCGGCGGCGGGGGCCGGCTGTCGGCTCCTTTGCCCCGCGCCTCGCCGGCCTCCGGTCCGTCCGTCCCTCCCCGGGGCTTGGGGTCTGGCCCTGAGCCTCCCAGACTACCGGGCGCCGCGCAGCCCCCTCCCCCATCCCTCAAGGCCGAAAATAGGTCTTGGCGGCTCAGCCTGAGCAAAAAAGGTCTTGAACTAGATGTCTCCTAGATTTAGGCAGTTTGGATTCGTTACTGTCTGCCATGAAGTATTAAGAAGCGAAGCGTTCAAAATGTTTGTTTTTAATTAAGTATTCAGTCTAGGTATGTTAAGGCAGACCACGTGCTCTTTTCTTTTCTTGCACCCTTTCATGATCTCCAAAGTTGTGTTGAAGCTGGGGAGGTGGCTGCCAGCCCTTTCTTCAGGAGAAAGCTTAGGGTTTTATTATAATTTGACTCAAAACTCTTCCAAACCTTGGTTTTCACGCAAACGCTTCTGTAAAATATCTTTTGGGTCAAAATTTTTTTAAAGGTCTTTCCTTTTGAGTGTGTTGAATCTAGGCCTCTTTTACTGAACTAGTACTTAAGATTTCTGGGTTCCATAGTCCCTCGTTAGCTACTATGGTGCCCCAGTGCTGAACTTGATGTGCTTACGTATTACTTAGTTTCATTTTCCTGCACTCTCCGCTCCCTTTTTCGCGCGTTTCTTTCCTTGACTGTCATAATACTGAATTTTAAGACTCCTTTTGTCTTGTTTAATATGTGATAATTCTACAACAGAAAAAACTGCTTTTTATCTTCTTTTGCAGCTTGCTTTTACTATCTGCCTTTAGCTTTGGTGACTTTTGCATGCCCATGGTCCGTGGATCCTAGTTTAAGTATCTCCATTTAGGTTTTGGTGATTTGTGTGTATGTATTATTGAAACACTCCTGTCCATCTGTCCTTTTTGAGCATTGTCTTGGATGCCATGGTATTTCTGTTTTTTGTTTGTTTTCTTTGCTGGGTCATTCTCTAAAAGTAGTCTATTGTGATTGAATACCCTTTGCTTGGCAGCTGCTGGTTATCCTTTTCCAGGGAGTGGGAGGATTATTGTGTGAGGTGGTGTGGAAGTGTGGGTGAATGTAAACTGAAGAATTAATTGCAGGTCAGAAGCTTTCTGCAAGGGAAGCAGAAACTAGGTAGGGTATAGAGAGCCAGAGAAAATCTAGCTCAAGAGTAAGGAGAAATTTTGAGAAGGTAAACGGGAAGGTTGGGAAATTTCTTGTACTATAAAGAAATTTTTCATTTCACACAGTTTCACTTGCCTTTCCTAGATTTAGCATCATCCTTTACCCCAGTATGGTTATTTTTTTGTTTTGTTTTCAGATCTCTAGAGTCTGCAACTGGGATTGGGTAGGGACCCAGCCTTAGAGTTGGGGGGGAAGGGGTACCAAACTGTTCTGGAGTTGAGCTGTCTTCTTTTCATTCAACATCTACCTGTAAAGGGGGAGGTTAGTACATTTTCCCAGGTGTTTGTATGTTTCTTCCAGAGTATTTTAAATGAAACTTTTCTTTTTATCCAGTTCTGTGTTTTTTTTCCTTCTGTCTTCACTAATATCTCCACTTTGTTCCTTGGGTTATTTTCCTGGGGTCCTTTTCACTCACACATTTCCTTTGTGAAACTATCTTGGACAGGAGGAGTTGGAGAAAAAAAGTACATAGAGCAGGAGAAATGAATAGTCTGTAGTCAAGAAACCTAATCAGGAAAAAACTAGCATTTGAGGGTTTCTTCAGAGTCATGTGGGGCTGGATGAGAAAAACTAGGAAGTAAAGTAATGAGGGGACTGTTAAAGAAAGTCAACAGTTTGACTTTAATGAAGGTGAGGTAGAAAGAGTGGGGGTTTTGTGACTAAGTGTAGGGAAAGGATGTAGAGAATGTATGTCCGGGAACAGCTGGACTAGAGACCGCTTTGATACATATAGAGTGTTGAGTTGGAAACGCAATCTTAACAGGAGCTAGGGAGACTTTGGGTGAGCCACAAACCATCTGAGAAATCCTATTGGGAAGGAAATTGAAGAAATAACGTATCAGTCAGGATAGTTGATATGCCCCTTACCTGAGGGATGAAGTATATGAGGATTACGTATCCAGGCTTCATGTGTTTCTGTAGTGTGTGTTGGCCTTTTAGGTTAGGCCTCCTTTTGGATATCTAGGGGTTCTTGAGTCAATTTGTATTCATGATTTCTGACTACGTTCAGGGTAGCCAGCCTGAAATGCCTAGGTCAGTTCTTGGAAGACTCTAGACTTGACTGCAGGCCCTCGTGTGCCACAGATCTCTTTCTCTCTCTCTCTGTTTTTATTTTTTGTTGGTGTTTGTTGTGCCCTGTTTGGAGGCCTCAGTCAGTTGCCAAGGTATCAGAGTAGTTGGTAAAGATATCACTTGTGCATATTGGGTTCAAAGGAGAATAAAGGGATAGTGTGGAGAAATTTGGGAGAAATGGGATCTTTGGGGGTGGGTAAGGAAAAGCTAGGTACAAACAGAAGTGGCTCTTGCACACTGAGGGTAAAGACCATAAGAGCTGGTCTTGATTTGGTAGAAAGAAAGTGAGGGAAGGATGAAGGAAGGGTTTGTTTAGGAGACCAGGAGGATTATGCAGCCAAAGGAGGTTTAGTGTGGAGAGACCTGTTGAAGTAGGGTTGAAGAAGAGCAGGGATTTGGGTGGTGGTGAGTGGCTAGTTTGGGGCCAGGGGCCTGACCCGTGTCTCCCCGCTCCCCCTCAGGAGCGGTGGTGCCCCCCCCCGGGCACGGGGCCATGTACAACGGGATCGGGCTGCCGACGCCCCGGGGCAGCGGCACCAACGGCTACGTCCAGCGCAACCTGTCCCTGGTGCGGGGCCGCCGGGGTGAGCGGCCTGACTACAAGGGAGAGGAGGAACTGCGGCGCCTGGAGGCTGCCCTGGTGAAGCGGCCTAATCCTGACATCCTGGACCACGAGCGCAAGCGGCGCGTGGAGCTGCGATGCCTCGAGCTGGAGGAGATGATGGAGGAGCAGGGGTGAGGGAGGTCTTGGGGAGAGCCACATACCCAGCGAGTGTAGAGCTGTGGAGTTAGGTGGGCTATAGGGAGCGTTGGGCAAGTTGAAAGAGGCCTGGAGAGGAGTGAGTTGTAGGAGGGGAGGCGGTAAAGAAGCTAGCGAATTGAAAGGAGTTGAGGGGCAGTTCAAAGTGGAACCTGTGTCTGGAACATAAAAGGGAGCCTGAGGGAGTCTGAATTATTTAGATGAAGGCACAGGGGGAAAGAGGGGGTCCATTGAGAAATACATGCTTTAAGGGAGAGGTGGGGAAGCAGACTAGGCAAGACAAGAGCTTGGTAAGCTGATATGTTGTCGTTGTTGGTAGAGAAAAGGAAGGTGAATGGATGTAAGGGTTGAGGCCTTGGAGAGTAGCGAAGGAAGGAAGACAGGAAATTGGAATAACACCTGGATAAAGGGGATTATGAGTTGGGTAGGAAAGTGAGATTTGTGGAAAAGGAGCATGTTCAGGCAGAAAACCTTTTAGAGCAGTGGTTTTCAAACTTCAGCAGTGGCGTCCCTCCTGGTTTTTTGTTTTTTTGTTTTTTTTTTTTAACAATGCATGTTACTTCAGAATCCCATGAAATGAAAGACCTGTTCATGTTAATTGAAGTTGGGGAGGGACACTTGGAACTCTGCCTGCTTAACTTTCCTCTTTTGGCCCTGGAGTGTAGCATGTTTAAAATCCACTGTTCTAGAGGGTGTAGTCAGTGGAGGGAAGAAAGATTACAGGAAATGAGCAGAATTTGATAGGGGGGCCCTTTGGGTGACAGTGAGTGAAACATTTTATGTGTGCATGGAAAGGGAAGAGGTCCTGCTGGGAACGAGGGAATTGTAAACCCAGGTGTGCGGAGAGTGTCTGGTCAGGCTCTAATCCTGAAGGCTTTTGTTCTTCAGGTACGAGGAACAGCAAATTCAGGAAAAAGTGGCGACCTTTCGACTCATGTTGCTGGAGAAGGATGTGAACCCTGGGGGGAAGGAGGAGAACCCAGGGCAGAGGCCAGCGTGAGTGTTTCCCTCTCCATTTTCTCTGGACTCTCTTCTGCTTTTGCTGTTCTCTCTCCTTACTGTGGACTTTCTCCCTGCTCTCGTATGCCTTTTCTCATGGCTGTTTGGCCCGTGCTTGCAATTGTGTGAATATGACTCTGCATTTTGTTGTCTTATCTCCTTTAGACCTTTGACTTTTTCTCCTCTAGGGTAACTGAAACTCACCAGTTGGCAGAATTGAATGAGAAGAAGAATGAGCGACTCCGAGCTGCCTTTGGCATCAGTGATTCCTATGTGGATGGCAGCTCTTTTGATCCCCAGCGTCGTGCTCGGGAAGCTAAACAACCAGCTCCTGAGCCTCCCAAACCTTACAGGTACACGAGATTAGTGTCAGTTTCTCTTCCTAATTCTAAGTGCTTTGCTCCATTTTTTGTGTGTGGATTATTTCTTTCATATTCTTCAGATTTTGTTCTGAAGTTGAAATGTCTCAGAAAATTCATCTTAGCACCCATCTTTGCTTCTTTTCATCTTCACTCAGCCTTGTCCGGGAGTCTAGCAGTTCTCGGTCACCAACACCAAAGCAAAAGAAGAAGAAAAAGAAGAAAGATAGAGGACGGTAAGTTAGTTGGAGAGTTATTTTAGTAGCCAGAGGACTGCATCTGTCGGGCTTTTTCTCCTTGGAGATAGAAAATTTTTATTTCTAGGAAGCAGGAGGGAGTTGTCAGGAAAGTCAGGGAAGAGAAGTTACCATTCAGGTCCCAGCTGAGAGAAAAAATGTTTGCTGCTTCAGTGGGAAGGGTTGATTGTGTAGCTCTGCAGGACTGATCAGAATTTTGGTACTGTGTTCTCTTTTGAGGTGTGTTGTTATAGGTGCTTAATGCTGCCTAGAGAGTAAAATTCTGGGTATAGATCTGGCACATAGGTGCTATTGGAGTTGTTCTTTCTGTGCAGCCTTCTGAGGGTGGATCGTAAGTAGGGTGGGCCAGGGAAGGAGGCAAGCTGAATGACCCTGTTTCTGAACCCATGTTTAGCAGGTCAGAGAGCAGCTCTCCTCGACGAGAGAGGAAAAAGAGTTCTAAGAAGAAGAAGCACAGGTATGAGGTGGGAGTACATGGAGTGATGGGAGAAGCTTGGTGAGTTCAGGCATAGATAATGGCTTATGTTTTATTTATATATTTTTTATCCACAGGTCAGAATCTGAATCCAAGAAAAGGAAGCATAGGTAAGAGCTCTTTGTGGCATAGGGAGGACAGTGGCACATGGAGTGGTGAGCCATTGCTACCTGATGGCTTTGTTTGCTCTTTTTTTTCCTCCTTAAAGCTCAGTTCCTTGATTTCTTGCTGTTGATTCTCCTGAATAACAGTTCTTCCCTTTCTACTTTTGGTGGTTTTTTTTTTCTTTAAAAATGATCTTTATTTTAAGTAATCTTGCCTTATTTCCCAGATCTCCTACTCCGAAGAGCAAACGTAAATCTAAGGACAAGAAGCGGAAGCGGTGAGTAAATTAGAGGGAAATTTGCTTAATGAGTAGATGAGTGCCACTTGGGAATAGGGCAGTCCAGTAGAAGGTTGAGGGATGGATAAGGGGAACCTTGTAGACCTGTGACAGTGCCCTGAGCTGTGATATTGGTCTTTCTTCAGATCTCGAAGTACAACTCCAGCCCCCAAGAGCCGACGGGCCCACCGTTCAACGTCTGCTGACTCTGCTTCTTCTTCAGATACTTCCCGCAGTCGGTAAGGGGTGGTCCAGGAGGAAGGGAGGGAGAGGGACTTGTGGGTTAATCAATTTAATATTTATTGAGCGCCCACGGTGTGCTAGGCGCTGCACAGACCATTCGGAAGACACGGTCCCTGCCCTCTAGGAGCTGACAGGCTAAAGCAACAGGATGGACAGACATATACATTTCCCCTTCTCTTTTTTTTTGTTTTTTGTTTTTGTTTATTTTATTTATTTTGTTTTTTGTTTTGTTCTGATATATATGGACTGCCAGAATAGGGGGGGTGGTGGTTTGTTCGTGGTGTCTGGGGGAGGAAGGAATCCTTACCCTGGCTTCCTTAATCGGGGAAGGCTTCCTGAAGGAGGTGGGCTCAGAGGTGAGTTGTGAATGAAGCGGGTAGGGAATGGACTGGGTGGAGGGTTCTGGGAGGTTTGGGGAGGTAAATATGAAGGGGTAGAGGGAGAATATTTTTGGGGGATTGATGTTGAGAAGAGAAGGAGCAAAATGAACTGGACCTGAATTTCAGTATGAGTAATTTGAATCTTGTGAGTGAGAGAAGGTTTTTTGGAGGAGGGTTATAGTCAGGAAAGGTAGATGGGAGCTGGGGAGGGGGTTTTCTGTTCTCTCCTGAACTGATTTTCTTTCTGTCTTCCCGTCCTTAATTGCCTCTCTCAGGTCTCGAAGTGCTGCAGCTAAAACCCATACAACTGCCTTGACTGGACGAAGTCCTTCCCCTGCCTTGGGGCATCGAGGGGAGGGAGATGTACCTCCCAGAGAAACAGGTACTACCAGCATAGGGCAGCCTAGTCCGGAGCCTTCTACAAAGCAGCCTAGCAGTCCCTGTGAAGACAAAGACAAGAAGGAGGTATGTTCCTGAATTAATGAATGTTCTTGGGGTTGCAAGGCTGTGGATTCAGGATAGCTGTTCACAGTTAAGGAAAAAGTAAGATCGTTTTATTTTCTGATTTGTCTCGGTATTCATAAAGTTCTTTTTTGCATCTGCAAATCATTTAGAATTGTGATTTTCAAACTTCACTAAGTATTAAAAATAAATAGGTTTTACCTTAACTGTTCTGTTTGTAAATGTAAGATAAAACTTGGAACAAAAAATTTTCTTTACACTTACTAGCCATTTACTATTCAGTGTCTCTAGTATTTATTTCATTAAATGCTGATTGTGGCTTACCAAAACTTCTCAGTCTGCTGAGTTGCTGCTTGTAGTCTGAAAACTACTTTTAGAAATATCTTTTCCATACCTTTTCTTTTATACTTGCTGCTACTGCTAAGTCATTTCAGTTTTGTCCGATTCTGTGCAACCCCATAGGCGGCAGCCCACTAGGCTCCGCCGTCCCTGGGATTCTCCAGGCAAGAACACTAGAGTGGGTTGCCATTTCCTTCTCCAGTGCATGAAAGAGAAAAGTGCAGTTGTTCAGTCGTGTCCGAGTCTTAGCAACCCCATGGACTGTAGCCTACCAGGCTCCTCCGTCCATGGGATTTTCCAGGCAAGAGTACTGGAGTGGGTTGCCATTGCCTTCTCTGTTTATTTATACTTGCTATTCCAATTCAGACCCTAATCATGTTTCTTATTTCTATCATCACAATGTATTTTTAATTGCTCTTTGATAAAGTTGTAGCTCTCCTGTTATTTTTCATGTTCTCCAGAGTTGTTATTCCAAACTGCAAGTTCAGTCACCTCAGAAACATAATTTACTTCCTATTTCTCTTGGCTTATGTTTTAAGGTTTTTATAACTTGGTCTTCTTTTCTGTGTTTTCCTATACTTTATCCTAGTTTTTGTTATTCACGTGCCGTATTTTCAGTTTTTTTTCCTTTAATGTAGTTATTTTTTAAGGGTGAAGTCAGTCACTTTGGGAAATTGCTCAGTCACTTTGGGAAATTGCTTTATCTTTACATTTAAAAATACTCTTCTGCATTTAGCATGTTATAGTGGTTGTTGTGAACTAATAGTACATTAGATTGCATTGTTTTTTTCTAGAAGACTCTTGAGATTATTATAGACTCTGTTTTCATATGTTTTTAACTATATTTTGTACTGTGTGATTATTGAATGAACGTGACTGCCTGTGGTGAGGAAAAGGTGTTTCATTGGAAGGGGTGTTGGGACCTTACAGATGATAGGAAGTTTTGGTGCTTACATTATCCCTACCCCTACCCTCTTTTCCACTCTTAGAAATCTGCAGTTCGACCTAGTCCCTCTCCGGAAAGGAGCAACACAGGGCCAGAACCACCGGCTACAACTCTGCTCCTTGCTGAGCAACATGGCGGCTCCCCACAACCCCTTGCAACAACCCCCTTAAGTCAGGAGCCAGTGAACCCCCCTTCTGAGGCTTCTCCAGCCCAGGGTCATTCACCACCTAAGTCTCCTGAGAAACCTCCCCAATCTTCTTCAGAGAGCTGCCCACCATCCCCTCAACCTACCAAAGTTTCTCGGCATGCCAGCTCTTCCCCTGAAAGCCCTAAACCGGCACCAGCTCCTGGGTCCCGCCGAGAGAGTTCTTCTCCTGCATCCAAGAGTCGCTCTCATGGCCGAGCAAAACGGGCTAAGTCACATTCTCATACTCCTTCCCGTAGGGTGGGGAGGTCCCGTAGTCCTACCACCAATAAGAGGGGGCGGTCTCGGTCTCGAACCCCTACCAAGAGAGGTCATTCTCGTTCCCGGTCACCTCAGTGGCGTAGGTCACGTTCTGCACAGAGGTGGGGACGATCTAGAAGCCCCCAGCGACGTGGCCGCTCTAGGTCTCCTCAGCGACCAGGCTGGTCTAGGAGCAGAAATGCACAGAGAAGAGGCAGGTCTAGATCAGCAAGACGAGGCAGGTCACACTCTAGATCCCCTGCAACTAGGGGTAGATCTCGTTCTAGAACACCTGCCCGGAGAGGCAGGTCTCGGTCTAGAACACCTGCCAGACGGAGGTCACGATCTAGAACACCCGCCAGGCGGAGGTCACGATCTAGAACACCCGCCCGGAGAGGCAGGTCTCGGTCTAGAACACCTGCGAGGCGCAGATCTAGGACCCNGCTGCTAAGTCATTTCAGTTTTGTCCGATTCTGTGCAACCCCATAGGCGGCAGCCCACTAGGCTCCGCCGTCCCTGGGATTCTCCAGGCAAGAACACTAGAGTGGGTTGCCATTTCCTTCTCCAGTGCATGAAAGAGAAAAGTGCAGTTGTTCAGTCGTGTCCGAGTCTTAGCAACCCCATGGACTGTAGCCTACCAGGCTCCTCCGTCCATGGGATTTTCCAGGCAAGAGTACTGGAGTGGGTTGCCATTGCCTTCTCTGTTTATTTATACTTGCTATTCCAATTCAGACCCTAATCATGTTTCTTATTTCTATCATCACAATGTATTTTTAATTGCTCTTTGATAAAGTTGTAGCTCTCCTGTTATTTTTCATGTTCTCCAGAGTTGTTATTCCAAACTGCAAGTTCAGTCACCTCAGAAACATAATTTACTTCCTATTTCTCTTGGCTTATGTTTTAAGGTTTTTATAACTTGGTCTTCTTTTCTGTGTTTTCCTATACTTTATCCTAGTTTTTGTTATTCACGTGCCGTATTTTCAGTTTTTTTTCCTTTAATGTAGTTATTTTTTAAGGGTGAAGTCAGTCACTTTGGGAAATTGCTCAGTCACTTTGGGAAATTGCTTTATCTTTACATTTAAAAATACTCTTCTGCATTTAGCATGTTATAGTGGTTGTTGTGAACTAATAGTACATTAGATTGCATTGTTTTTTTCTAGAAGACTCTTGAGATTATTATAGACTCTGTTTTCATATGTTTTTAACTATATTTTGTACTGTGTGATTATTGAATGAACGTGACTGCCTGTGGTGAGGAAAAGGTGTTTCATTGGAAGGGGTGTTGGGACCTTACAGATGATAGGAAGTTTTGGTGCTTACATTATCCCTACCCCTACCCTCTTTTCCACTCTTAGAAATCTGCAGTTCGACCTAGTCCCTCTCCGGAAAGGAGCAACACAGGGCCAGAACCACCGGCTACAACTCTGCTCCTTGCTGAGCAACATGGCGGCTCCCCACAACCCCTTGCAACAACCCCCTTAAGTCAGGAGCCAGTGAACCCCCCTTCTGAGGCTTCTCCAGCCCAGGGTCATTCACCACCTAAGTCTCCTGAGAAACCTCCCCAATCTTCTTCAGAGAGCTGCCCACCATCCCCTCAACCTACCAAAGTTTCTCGGCATGCCAGCTCTTCCCCTGAAAGCCCTAAACCGGCACCAGCTCCTGGGTCCCGCCGAGAGAGTTCTTCTCCTGCATCCAAGAGTCGCTCTCATGGCCGAGCAAAACGGGCTAAGTCACATTCTCATACTCCTTCCCGTAGGGTGGGGAGGTCCCGTAGTCCTACCACCAATAAGAGGGGGCGGTCTCGGTCTCGAACCCCTACCAAGAGAGGTCATTCTCGTTCCCGGTCACCTCAGTGGCGTAGGTCACGTTCTGCACAGAGGTGGGGACGATCTAGAAGCCCCCAGCGACGTGGCCGCTCTAGGTCTCCTCAGCGACCAGGCTGGTCTAGGAGCAGAAATGCACAGAGAAGAGGCAGGTCTAGATCAGCAAGACGAGGCAGGTCACACTCTAGATCCCCTGCAACTAGGGGTAGATCTCGTTCTAGAACACCTGCCCGGAGAGGCAGGTCTCGGTCTAGAACACCTGCCAGACGGAGGTCACGATCTAGAACACCCGCCAGGCGGAGGTCACGATCTAGAACACCCGCCCGGAGAGGCAGGTCTCGGTCTAGAACACCTGCGAGGCGCAGATCTAGGACCCGATCACCTGTACGACGGAGGTCTCGTAGTAGATCACCAGCCAGGAGAAGTGGCAGGTCACGCTCCAGAACCCCAGCCAGGCGTGGGCGCTCACGCTCTAGAACACCAGCAAGACGAAGTGGCCGGTCACGCTCTAGAACACCAACTAGACGAAGTGGCCGGTCACGCTCTAGAACCCCAAACAGAAGAGGGAGATCTCAGTCTAGGACACCAGCAAGACGGGGAAGATCCCATAGTAGAAGCCTAGTTAAACGGGGAAGATCTCACTCTAGAACACCACAAAGAAGGGGCAGGTCTGGCTCATCATCAGAGCGGAAGAACAAATCCCGCACATCACAGAGAAGGAGCAGGTCCAACTCAAGTCCAGAAATGAAGAAATCGCGGCTTTCTTCTAGGCGGAGCAGGTCTCTCTCTTCACCAAGGTCCAAAGCAAAATCCCGTTTGTCTGTGAGGCGAAGCCTTTCAGAGTCCTCTCCGTGCCCCAAACAAAAATCTCAGACACCACCAAGGCGCAGTCGTTCCGGATCATCCCAACCCAAAGCTAAATCTAGAACACCACTGAGACGAAGTCGCTCTGGTTCTTCTCCACCTGGTAATCAGAAATCTAAAACACCATTAAGGCAAAGTCATTCCAGTTCATCTCCTCAACCTAAAACGAAGTCTGGAACACCACCAAGGCAAGGGTCTGTAACAAGTCCCCAGGTAAATGAGTCTGCAACGCCACAGAGACGGAGCCGTTCTGAATCATCACCTGACCCTGAGGTGAAGTCTAGGACCCCTTCGAGACATAGCTGCTCTGGGTCTTCTCCTTCTAGGGTGAAATCTGGCACACCTCCAAGACGGAGCCGATCTAGGTCATCATCTCCACAACCCAAAGTGAAGGCAGTAACATCACCAGTCCAAAGCCATTCTGGCTTCTCTTCTCCAAGTCCTAATAGGATGACATCTAAAACACCTCCGAGGCAAAGCAGATCAGTGTCTCCATGCTCTAAGACAGAATCTAGATTGTTGCAAAGACACAGTCATTCTAGATCTTCCTCTCCAGATACCAAAGTGAAACCTGGAACACCACCAAGACAAAGTCACTCAGGATCTACTTCGCCGTGCCCCAAAGCAAAGCCCCAGACTCCACCAGGGCATAATCTTGGATCAAAGTCCCCATGTTCCCAAGAGAAGTCTAAAGAGTCACTAGCACAAAGTTGCTCTGAATCCTTCTCCCTCTGTCCAGGAGTCAAGTCTAGCACGCCACCCTCATTTCTGCAACAGAAAGGACAGTCTCCAACTTCACCAGACTCCAGATCTGGTACTTCAAGCCCAGAAATGAGACCAAGTCATTCTGAATCTCCGTATTTGCAGAGCAAATCTCAAACACCTCCTAAGGGCAGCTGCTCTAGACCCTCATCTCCAGTCCCTGAGCTGGCACCCAGATCTCCAACAAGAGGTGAATTGTCAGCAAGTCCTAAGCTGAAGTCCGAAATATCTCCAGAACAGAGCAGGTCCCAGTCTGATTCTTTCTCATATCCTGCCATAGACTCTAAATCTCTTCTGGGACAGAGCAGATTAGAGCCTTCTGAATCAAAAGAAAAAACTGGCTTATTCCTACAGGAGGATGTTAGTGTATCACCTCCAAGACCAAGAGACAAATTGAGTCCTCCTCCAGTGCAAAATAGGCCTGAGTCCTCACCAGTACTCAGAGATACCCCTAGAACTCCATCAAGGGAAAGAGGTGCTGTTAGGTCATCTCCAGATACAAAAGACCAAAGTTCTGCATTAGCTAAGCCAAGCCAAGATGAAGAATTAATGGAGGTAGTAGAGAAATCTGAAGAATCATCAAACCAAGTCCTGCAGCATTTGTCTCCAGAACATAAAGAAACTGCTGGAAGTAATGTTGAATCATCTCCAGAAATAGAAAGGCCTGCTGTATCTTTGACTCTTGACCAAAGCCAGTTGCAGGCTTCTTCGGAAGAAGTCCCTGCAATGGCCTCAGCTTGGAGCGGGCCACACTTTTCTCCAGAACATAAAGAACTGTCAAACTCTCCCCCCAGGGAGAATAGCTTTGGATCACCTTTAGAATTTAGAAACTCAGGAGGCCCTGTTGCAGAAATGAATACTGGATTTTCTCCTGAGGGTAAAGATTTGAATGGACCTTTTCCTAATCAGCTAGAGACAGATCCATCTCTAGATGTGAAAGAACAATCAACAAGGTCCTCCAGACACAGCAGCTCTGAGTTATCCCCAGATGTGGTGGAAAAAGCAGGAATGTCTTCAAACCAGAGTGTGTCTTCGCCAGTACTTGATGCTATACCCAGAACACCTTCAAGGGAAAGAAGTAGTTCTGCGTCTTCTCCTGAACTGAAAGATGGCTTACCCAGAACTCCCTCAAGGAGAAGCAGGTCTGGGTCTTCTCCAGGACTTAGAGATGGATCTGGGACTCCCTCCAGGCACAGCCTATCTGGGTCATCTCCCGGAATGAAAGATATACCTAGAACACCATCCAGGGGGAGAAGTGAATGTGATTCCTCTCCAGAACCAAAAGCTTTGCCTCAGACCCCTAGGCCAAGGAGTCGTTCTCCATCTTCCCCAGAGCTCAACAATAAGTGTCTTACCCCCCAGAGAGAGAGAAGTGGGTCAGAGTCATCAGTTGAACAGAAGACTGTGGCTAGGACACCTCTTGGGCAGAGACGTCGGTCTGGATCTTCTCAGGAACTCGATGGGAAACCCAGTGCATCCCCTCAGGAGAGAAGTGAGTCAGACTCTTCTCCAGATTCTAAAGCTAATACACGAATGCCACTCAGGCAGAGGAGTCACTCTGGATCCTCTCCGGAGGTGGACAGCAAATCCCGGCCTTCTCCTCGGCGTAGTAGGTCTGGCTCATCTCCTGAGGTTAAAGAGAAGCCAAGAGCAGCACCCAGGGCACAGAGTGGTTCTGATTCCTCTCCTGAACCCAAGGCTCCTGCCCCTCGAGTCCTTCCAAGACGAAGCAGATCAGGTTCATCAAGCAAAGGCAGAGGCCCTTCTCCTGAAGGAAGCAGCAGTTCCGAGTCCTCTCCCGAACACCCTCCCAAATCCAGAACTGCTAGAAGAAGTTCTCGGTCATCACCAGAGCCCAAGACTAAGTCTCGTACTCCGCCGCGCCGTCGCAGCTCCCGGTCATCTCCTGAGCTGACTAGGAAGGCCCGGCTCTCCCGAAGGAGCCGTTCTGCGTCGTCTTCACCAGAGACCCGCTCTAGAACTCCCCCAAGACGCCGAAGAAGTCCCTCAGTATCTTCCCCAGAGCCCGCTGAAAAGTCGAGATCCTCACGCCGGCGGCGTTCAGCATCCTCTCCACGCACTAAGACAACTTCAAGGAGAGGCCGTTCTCCTTCACCAAAGCCTCGTGGGCTCCAGAGGTCCCGATCCCGCTCAAGGAGGGAGAAAACCAGGGCCACCCGACGTCGGGATAGGTCTGGATCATCTCAGTCAACCTCTCGGAGAAGACAGCGGAGTCGGTCGAGGTCTCGGGTTACTCGCCGTCGAAGGGGAGGCTCTGGTTACCATTCAAGATCTCCTGCTCGGCAGGAGAGTTCCAGAACCTCCTCTCGACGTCGCAGAGGTCGCTCTCGGACGCCCCCAACCAGTCGGAAGCGTTCCCGCTCACGCACATCACCAGCACCTTGGAAACGTTCCAGGTCTCGGGCTTCTCCAGCTACCCACCGGCGATCCAGGTCCAGAACACCTCTGGTTAGCCGACGGAGGTCCAGGTCTCGAACCTCACCAGTCAGTCGGAGACGATCCAGGTCTCGGACATCAGTGACTAGACGAAGATCCCGATCAAGAGCTTCGCCCGTGAGTCGAAGGCGATCTAGGTCCAGAACGCCACCAGTAACCCGCCGACGTTCAAGGTCCAGGACACCGACCCGCCGGCGTTCTCGTTCTAGAACGCCACCAGTGACTCGAAGAAGGTCCAGATCTAGGACTCCACCAGTAACCAGAAGGCGATCTCGAAGCCGAACCTCCCCTATCACTCGCAGAAGATCGAGATCCAGAACGTCCCCAGTCACCCGAAGGAGATCACGATCTCGCACTTCTCCAGTAACTCGAAGGAGGTCTCGCTCGCGAACCTCTCCAGTGACACGCCGCCGATCTAGGTCCCGAACTCCTCCAGCTATTCGGCGCCGCTCCAGGTCTCGAACCCCATTGCTGCCACGCAAGCGCTCTCGAAGTCGCTCGCCACTTGCTGTTCGCCGCCGTTCCCGATCCCGTAGTCCACGAACAACTCGGGGCAAACGGTCCTTAACAAGATCTCCTCCGGCCATCCGCAGGCGTTCTGCCTCTGGAAGCAGTTCTGATCGATCACGTTCTGCTACTCCTCCAGCAACAAGAAACCATTCTGGTTCTCGGACACCTCCTGTAGCTCTCAATAGCTCCAGAATGGGCTGCTTCAGCCGTCCTAGCATGTCACCAACTCCTCTTGACCGCTGTAGGTCACCTGGAGTACTTGAGCCCCTCGGCAGCTCTAGAACACCGATGTCTGTCCTGCAGCAAGCTGGCGGTTCCATGATGGATGGTCCAGGTCCCCGAATTCCTGATCACCCAAGAGCATCTGTACCTGAAAACCATGCTCAGTCAAGAATTGCACTTGCCCTGACGGCCATCAGCCTTGGCACCGCTCGGCCTCCTCCGTCCATGTCTGCAGCTGGCCTTGCTGCAAGAATGTCCCAGGTTCCAGCTCCAGTGCCTCTCATGAGTCTCCGAACAGCCCCTGCGGCCAGTCTTGCCAGCAGGATCCCTGCAGCCTCTGCAGCAGCCATGAACCTGGCCAGCGCCAGGACACCTGCCCTCCCATCAGCAGTCAACCTGGCTGACTCCAGAACACCAGCTGCAGCAGCAGCCATGAACTTGGCCAGCCCCAGAACAGCGGTGGCACCTTCGGCCGTGAACCTCGCTGACCCTCGTACTCCCACAGCCCCAGCTGTGAACCTAGCAGGAGCCAGAACCCCCGCTGCTTTGGCAGCTCTGAGTCTCACGGGTTCTGGCACAGCTCCGACTGCTGCAAACTATCCGTCCAGCTCCAGAGCACCCCAGGCTCCAGCCCCTGCAAACCTGGTGGGTCCTAGGTCTGCACATGCCACAGCACCTGTGAATATCGCCAGCTCAAGAACCCCTCCAGCCTTGGCCCCTGCAAACCTCACTAGTGCTAGAATGGCTCCAGCCTTGTCTGGTGCAAACCTCACCAGCCCCAGGGTGCCCCTCTCTGCTTATGAGCGTGTTAGTGGGAGAACCTCACCACCACTCCTTGACCGAGCCAGGTCCAGAACCCCACCAGGGGGCCCAGGCTCCAGAACCCCACCATCTGCCCCAAGCCAGTCTAGAGTGACCTCTGAGCGGGCTCCCTCTCCTGCTTCTAGAATGGTCCAGGCTCCTTCACAGTCTGCTCTTCCTCCAGCTCAGGATCGGCCTAGGTCCCCTGTACCATCTGCTTTTTCTGACCAATCTCGATCTTTGCTTGCCCAGACCACCCCTGTAGGAGGGTCTCAGTCCCTTTCCTCCGGGACGGTGGCAAAGACCACGTCCTCTGCTGGTGACCACAATGGCATGCTCTCTGGCCCTGTCCCTGGGGTGTCCCACTCAGAGGGTGGGGAACCACCCACCTGTGCGGGGGCCCAGCAGCCTTCCACACTGGCGGCCCTGCAGCCAGCCAAGGAGCGGCGGAGTTCCTCCTCGTCCTCGTCCTCCAGCTCCTCGTCCTCGTCGTCGTCGTCCTCCTCCTCCTCCTCCTCTTCCTCTGGCTCCAGCTCTAGTGACTCGGAGGGCTCTAGCCTTCCTGCACAACCTGAGGTAGCACTGAAGAGGTGAGGGGACTTGTAGAACTCTTGTACGGGGAAGGCTTCGGAGATGGTTGGTGGGAGTGGGGAGGGAGAAGCCCTATCCAGAGGTTCTTTGCTCTTTGAGAGGAGGTATGGGACCCTGACCCTTAAGTTGGGGGTAGAAGAGAACGCTGGGGTGGGGGTTAACGGGGGGAGGGATGGGACAGGTAAAAGTCTCCGAAGGTTAATTCTCTAGAGGATAATGATAAGTTTTCCGTCTCTACAGAGGACAGAACTAGAGGAAATGGACTTAATTTTACAGCAGGAGGGATGGCAGTTAGACCTCAAGAGGAACTCCCTGGGCTGGAAGGATCTTCAGAGGTCATCCTATCCCTCTCCCTGCCTCCAGGCAGGACGGCCCCTCCCCCAGCCAACCCGCACACACAGTGGCCTCCCCAAGCTGCGGCTCTCCTCTCCAAGGACGGAGACCACCCAGCTCGGCTTCCACACCTGAGCCCAGGGGCCTTATTCCTCCTTCAGGGACATTCTTGAGGTTTAACCTTGATCCCTTTTGCTGCGGGCCCCAGCCTGTTGCTTGTGTTAGCAGAAGTTGGGTCGGCTGGGGCCACGCTCTCCAGAGAATGCGCTCACAGGCTCCCAGCTCAGGCTCAGCTCTCAGCTTGGAGAGCTTCCGGGGCCTTCCTCAGCACCCCTCCCCCACTGCCATTCCTCCAGGCCAAGGAAGGTAGGGTTGGGGCTGGGGCAGCTCATCTCCACGTGACACTGTCTCCTCCCACAGGGTCCCCAGCCCTGCCCCAGCCCCCAAGGAGGCTGTTCGAGAGGGCCGTCCTCAGGAGCCAGCCCCAGCCAAGCGGAAGAGGCGTTCTAGCAGCTCCAGTTCCAGCTCCTCCTCCTCCTCTTCATCCTCCTCCTCTTCATCCTCCTCTTCCTCCTCCTCCTCCTCCTCCTCATCCTCCTCTTCCTCCTCCTCTTCTACTTCTTCCTCCCCCTCCCCTGCTAAGCCTGGCCCTCAGGCCTTGCCCAAACCTGCAAGCCCCAAGAAGCCACCCCCTGGTGAGCGGAGGTGAGTGCTGCTTTGCTGGACACAAGGGTGGGGTGTGACCCTGGGTGTGTCTGCTCGTACAGGAGGAGTTGGCCTCTCCTCTCCCTGCCTGCTCCTCTTGTGCCCTGTGCTGGCGGAGGGCTGCGCCATCCAAGCGGGTGCGTGAGCCAGAACTGGGGAGTCCTAGGTTCCTTCCTCTCCCTGCCCGTGACATACAGCCTGGTCCCAGGTCCCAGGGATTCTAGCTTTTAAGACAGCCTGTTACTGTTACCAGGGCTCTGGTCTGGCCACCGTCATCTTCTCCCGACTCTGTCCACAGCCTCTTCCCTGTCTCCCTGCCTCCACGCCATTCTCTTCCACACGTAGCCAGAGGGATCTTTCTAAAACCGCACATCTGGTTACTCCCTTCACTCCACAAATCCTTCCGGGACGCCCTGTGGCCTGCAGGATAAAGCCCCACCTCTGCGGGAATGGCGTGTGAGGCTCTTCACCAACTGGCCTTGCCTGCCCTGTGTTCTCCTCTCCTGCCCGCCCCCACACATGCCCTGTGCTCCAGCCACACTCAACAGCGCCTTGCAGTCTAAGGAGAACCCCATGCCTTTGGACATGCTGTTCCTCCTGCCTGGAATTCCCTTGTCCGCCTGGTGAACTCCTCGTTCTGCAAGACTCCGCTCAAACAGCACCTTCAAGAAGACTGCCCTGCCCCTCCCCTGCCCTGCCCTTGTCTTCCCTCCCCTGGGTCCCCAGACCCTGTGTACACCCTTGTGTACAACTGTGGGGCTGCTTCCCACACATGGGGCCCAGCGAGCCTCCCTTGGCCTCCCTTCACCATCAGACTGAGTTCCTCCAAGGGCAGGGACTTGTCTTTATCTTTGCGTCCCCCGCTGCACCCCGTGCCCCGCCTGTTGGGGGACTCGGTGGATGGTGTGCGGGCGGATGGGTGAGTGAGCGGATGAAGGTGGGTCTGAGGTTGGCCCTGTGTGGTATGAGGTTTGGTGGTCAGGACCTGGGGTGGGGTGGAGGTGGTCCTGAGTGTTAGCTGCTGGGTTTGGAAGAATGTGGCACTATGGCGACCTGCTCTGATCCCCAGGTCCCGCAGCCCCCGGAAGCCAATAGACTCCCTCCGGGATTCCCGGTCCCTCAGCTACTCACCTGCTGAGCGCCGCCGCCCCTCACCCCAGCCCTCGCCGCGGGACCAGCAGAGGTACAGTTGCCACTGTGCTCTCCTGCGATAGCCCACTCTAGCAGCTGATTTCTGCAGAATGAAGTTTTAAGGTTCCAGGGTACCAGGTATTGGTGATGTGCCGTGTGGGATCTCATGATGGTTCTCCTTTGCAGCAGCAGCGAGCGGGGTTCCCGGAGAAGCCAGCGTGGGGACAGCCGCTCCCCGGGTCACAAGCGCAGGAAGGAGACGCCCAGCCCCCGCCCCGTGCGGCACCGTTCCTCAAGGTGAGTCCTTGTCACATTCCGTGGCTGGGCCCACTGTTGAGTGCCATGGGGCTGCCTGGGCCTCTGCATTGATGACTCTCCTCTGTTTCAGGTCTCCATGAATCCTTTCAGGGGAGTTCCATCCTGCCCCAAGTTCTGAAGCTGCGGGGCGTGCCCTCCTTTTTTCCCAACAGAGCTGGGGGAAAGGGGTTCTTGTCTGCCCTCCCCCCCAACCCTGGCAGCATCCTGTTGGGGAGGGCTCCCTTACTTCCCTCCCTCCTTTTTTTCTTTGTTCTGTGAAATGTTAATCTCTGTGAGTTTTTCCTGGTTCACATGTTTTGGGGGGTTTGGGGTGGGTTGGGAATGAGAATGGGATTTGTGGGAGGGGAGGGTACCGTTTGGGACTCCCAGGTTTTGACTCAGAAGGGACTTGGGAGGCACTGCCCCCCTTGAACCTCAAGTTCCTGGGGGGATGATGGTTTGGAACTAGCGGACCTGTGTGAGTTAGACCCAGAAGGAAAGGGAGTTGAAATCAGTTGGCTCCTCTTGGCCTCCCAGTGAGGTTGTGGCCCCTCCCCCCAACTTTTCTTCACGTTTCTTAAAGGCATTTTGGTTTTTTAAAATCTGTACAGCAAGAGCAACTTTTTCTGTCAAATAAAAATGAGAAATGCAGGAATTGGGTCTACAAACTTTATTGGGAGTGGGAGGGCTAGGAGAGGAGCTGTCTTTGCTTTCTGGTGGGGCGGGGGGGCTGCCCTGAAGAAACAAAGTGGAAGACCTTTCTGTCCCCAGGCTGAGAAGGCTGGGCTGGAAGAGGCTGAGGGTGGCCCACACACCAGGGAGGGGCACACCTGACACAGGAGAGGGTGTGCAGAAAGAGGCAACAACCAGATGGATGCCCAAATCTTTTATTAAGGGGGGACAGTTTGGGGAGACCTCTCACTGCACAGCCTGTTCATTGGCGCTGCTTCCTGAGTCCTGTGGCTTCATCACGTCCGGCAGCTCAGGTGGGCTGGAGAAGGGCTCAATGCGCAGGGCCTCGAATGCCTCATCTGGGGGAGAGGAAAGGGGGCCTTGCTGGAGTTGGGGTGGCCTCTGCTGCCCTCCCTCAGCCTGGCCATGCAGGGGCCCTCATCCTTAA
>SJYW01003398.1:481570-493868 GCA_006410735.1 Raphicerus campestris | reverse complement strand
GCTGGGGTGGGGGTTAACGGGGGGAGGGATGGGACAGGTAAAAGTCTCCGAAGGTTAATTCTCTAGAGGATAATGATAAGTTTTCCGTCTCTACAGAGGACAGAACTAGAGGAAATGGACTTAATTTTACAGCAGGAGGGATGGCAGTTAGACCTCAAGAGGAACTCCCTGGGCTGGAAGGATCTTCAGAGGTCATCCTATCCCTCTCCCTGCCTCCAGGCAGGACGGCCCCTCCCCCAGCCAACCCGCACACACAGTGGCCTCCCCAAGCTGCGGCTCTCCTCTCCAAGGACGGAGACCACCCAGCTCGGCTTCCACACCTGAGCCCAGGGGCCTTATTCCTCCTTCAGGGACATTCTTGAGGTTTAACCTTGATCCCTTTTGCTGCGGGCCCCAGCCTGTTGCTTGTGTTAGCAGAAGTTGGGTCGGCTGGGGCCACGCTCTCCAGAGAATGCGCTCACAGGCTCCCAGCTCAGGCTCAGCTCTCAGCTTGGAGAGCTTCCGGGGCCTTCCTCAGCACCCCTCCCCCACTGCCATTCCTCCAGGCCAAGGAAGGTAGGGTTGGGGCTGGGGCAGCTCATCTCCACGTGACACTGTCTCCTCCCACAGGGTCCCCAGCCCTGCCCCAGCCCCCAAGGAGGCTGTTCGAGAGGGCCGTCCTCAGGAGCCAGCCCCAGCCAAGCGGAAGAGGCGTTCTAGCAGCTCCAGTTCCAGCTCCTCCTCCTCCTCTTCATCCTCCTCCTCTTCATCCTCCTCTTCCTCCTCCTCCTCCTCCTCCTCATCCTCCTCTTCCTCCTCCTCTTCTACTTCTTCCTCCCCCTCCCCTGCTAAGCCTGGCCCTCAGGCCTTGCCCAAACCTGCAAGCCCCAAGAAGCCACCCCCTGGTGAGCGGAGGTGAGTGCTGCTTTGCTGGACACAAGGGTGGGGTGTGACCCTGGGTGTGTCTGCTCGTACAGGAGGAGTTGGCCTCTCCTCTCCCTGCCTGCTCCTCTTGTGCCCTGTGCTGGCGGAGGGCTGCGCCATCCAAGCGGGTGCGTGAGCCAGAACTGGGGAGTCCTAGGTTCCTTCCTCTCCCTGCCCGTGACATACAGCCTGGTCCCAGGTCCCAGGGATTCTAGCTTTTAAGACAGCCTGTTACTGTTACCAGGGCTCTGGTCTGGCCACCGTCATCTTCTCCCGACTCTGTCCACAGCCTCTTCCCTGTCTCCCTGCCTCCACGCCATTCTCTTCCACACGTAGCCAGAGGGATCTTTCTAAAACCGCACATCTGGTTACTCCCTTCACTCCACAAATCCTTCCGGGACGCCCTGTGGCCTGCAGGATAAAGCCCCACCTCTGCGGGAATGGCGTGTGAGGCTCTTCACCAACTGGCCTTGCCTGCCCTGTGTTCTCCTCTCCTGCCCGCCCCCACACATGCCCTGTGCTCCAGCCACACTCAACAGCGCCTTGCAGTCTAAGGAGAACCCCATGCCTTTGGACATGCTGTTCCTCCTGCCTGGAATTCCCTTGTCCGCCTGGTGAACTCCTCGTTCTGCAAGACTCCGCTCAAACAGCACCTTCAAGAAGACTGCCCTGCCCCTCCCCTGCCCTGCCCTTGTCTTCCCTCCCCTGGGTCCCCAGACCCTGTGTACACCCTTGTGTACAACTGTGGGGCTGCTTCCCACACATGGGGCCCAGCGAGCCTCCCTTGGCCTCCCTTCACCATCAGACTGAGTTCCTCCAAGGGCAGGGACTTGTCTTTATCTTTGCGTCCCCCGCTGCACCCCGTGCCCCGCCTGTTGGGGGACTCGGTGGATGGTGTGCGGGCGGATGGGTGAGTGAGCGGATGAAGGTGGGTCTGAGGTTGGCCCTGTGTGGTATGAGGTTTGGTGGTCAGGACCTGGGGTGGGGTGGAGGTGGTCCTGAGTGTTAGCTGCTGGGTTTGGAAGAATGTGGCACTATGGCGACCTGCTCTGATCCCCAGGTCCCGCAGCCCCCGGAAGCCAATAGACTCCCTCCGGGATTCCCGGTCCCTCAGCTACTCACCTGCTGAGCGCCGCCGCCCCTCACCCCAGCCCTCGCCGCGGGACCAGCAGAGGTACAGTTGCCACTGTGCTCTCCTGCGATAGCCCACTCTAGCAGCTGATTTCTGCAGAATGAAGTTTTAAGGTTCCAGGGTACCAGGTATTGGTGATGTGCCGTGTGGGATCTCATGATGGTTCTCCTTTGCAGCAGCAGCGAGCGGGGTTCCCGGAGAAGCCAGCGTGGGGACAGCCGCTCCCCGGGTCACAAGCGCAGGAAGGAGACGCCCAGCCCCCGCCCCGTGCGGCACCGTTCCTCAAGGTGAGTCCTTGTCACATTCCGTGGCTGGGCCCACTGTTGAGTGCCATGGGGCTGCCTGGGCCTCTGCATTGATGACTCTCCTCTGTTTCAGGTCTCCATGAATCCTTTCAGGGGAGTTCCATCCTGCCCCAAGTTCTGAAGCTGCGGGGCGTGCCCTCCTTTTTTCCCAACAGAGCTGGGGGAAAGGGGTTCTTGTCTGCCCTCCCCCCCAACCCTGGCAGCATCCTGTTGGGGAGGGCTCCCTTACTTCCCTCCCTCCTTTTTTTCTTTGTTCTGTGAAATGTTAATCTCTGTGAGTTTTTCCTGGTTCACATGTTTTGGGGGGTTTGGGGTGGGTTGGGAATGAGAATGGGATTTGTGGGAGGGGAGGGTACCGTTTGGGACTCCCAGGTTTTGACTCAGAAGGGACTTGGGAGGCACTGCCCCCCTTGAACCTCAAGTTCCTGGGGGGATGATGGTTTGGAACTAGCGGACCTGTGTGAGTTAGACCCAGAAGGAAAGGGAGTTGAAATCAGTTGGCTCCTCTTGGCCTCCCAGTGAGGTTGTGGCCCCTCCCCCCAACTTTTCTTCACGTTTCTTAAAGGCATTTTGGTTTTTTAAAATCTGTACAGCAAGAGCAACTTTTTCTGTCAAATAAAAATGAGAAATGCAGGAATTGGGTCTACAAACTTTATTGGGAGTGGGAGGGCTAGGAGAGGAGCTGTCTTTGCTTTCTGGTGGGGCGGGGGGGCTGCCCTGAAGAAACAAAGTGGAAGACCTTTCTGTCCCCAGGCTGAGAAGGCTGGGCTGGAAGAGGCTGAGGGTGGCCCACACACCAGGGAGGGGCACACCTGACACAGGAGAGGGTGTGCAGAAAGAGGCAACAACCAGATGGATGCCCAAATCTTTTATTAAGGGGGGACAGTTTGGGGAGACCTCTCACTGCACAGCCTGTTCATTGGCGCTGCTTCCTGAGTCCTGTGGCTTCATCACGTCCGGCAGCTCAGGTGGGCTGGAGAAGGGCTCAATGCGCAGGGCCTCGAATGCCTCATCTGGGGGAGAGGAAAGGGGGCCTTGCTGGAGTTGGGGTGGCCTCTGCTGCCCTCCCTCAGCCTGGCCATGCAGGGGCCCTCATCCTTAACTCTGTCTCCCTGAATGAGCCTCCAGGCTTATCTGCATCCACTTACAATCTCCTCCATCCCCTTCACACTTCTCCCTGCTTCGCATCATGACATTATATTGCTCCTCATGTTTTCCTATGCTCCCCATTTTCCCACATCAAACTTTTTCTTGCCTTGCCCTCTGCCACTTAGAATGGCTCCTGCCTCCGGGCATCCAAGGGCATTCAGATACTACCTCTTACCTCTTTAGAGAAACCTTCCCCAGGCACCCTATACAGTCCTTCTATGTTCCCAGTACACATAACCACCAGTTGGGAATGCTGTTTCTCGTGACCACTGCTCTACTAGGAACAGCAGGTCCCAGGAAGCTTTCCCTGTCTTGTTCTTGCTGTGACCTCAGCACAGCAAATAAACTGCATTTTTTCTTGTGCGTGAAAAACCTCTCCACTTGGCTCAGGATCTCAACCAATTAGGCTCCCTAATCGGCTGAAACTGGCCTCTAGTGGCAAGATGACCTACCAGGAGGTGGAGATGCTAAACATCCTGCAGTGCAGAAGACAACCTCCCCAAGCATCATCCTCCCCCAGAATCATCCAGCCCCAATGTCAACAGTGCTAAAGACACCTGGCCCAGCTTAACCAATTCATCTTCCAAGACACAGTCTCTTATCACCTCTCCCTATTCTTTGGAAATGGTGTGAAAGGTGTCATTTAACACCTGACACTTATCACCCCTCCCTACCTAAGCAGCCACTTTGGTGGGGTGGAGACCTCTCCACACAGGGAGACAACCCTACCCCCACCCCAGAAGTGCACTTTTGTGAGTAGAATCAGCCTGTCTTCAGTCCACAGAGCAGCCTCATCAAAATGGCTATTCCATACCTGAGGTGCTGCCACCCAAGGTGCAGTCCCCACGACGTATGCCACAACTGGGGGTCATGGGGAAAACCAATCACCTCACTGCTCTGTGACAGTGTTCACCTGCACGATGGCTGAGGTGCTGCCAGTCCATAGAGTGCCTTTGTTCAAATCAGAGGAACAGATACTTTCTCTTGGATACATGCAGATACTTGCAGCCTGGCCTAGCTTAGAAAGAACACATGTACTTTCAGCCCTCCCCTACCTGCCTCAGAGAACACCTTTAGAGAGCACCGCACCTGCCTGCCCATCACTGAGACTCAAGGGAATCCACATAAAGGCCCCTAGAACTGCCTTTTCCTGAGCACTCGTGGGGCCTGGGTGCACAAGGGCTCACCCCCTCGCTGTGAGGCTGGTCCTGGCATCATACTCCTTTTTGGAGACCACACCAGTCTGGGAGGCACAGGGCATGATGTAGCTGTCCAAGGACACAGCTGCTGAGGCTTCACTTGCTTTGTCCTCAGAACAGGATATTTGTGAGGCTAAAGTTAACTGAGGCTATATGCTCCCTCCTGAGCCCTGCTAAGATTTCTTACAAGCTACAAAAAGAAACTTCATCCAAATTCACCAGCCCCGGGATCTACAGCTGTGAAAAGACCCTATAACCTCTGTTCAAATTTTCAGACAAAGGATAAAATTTAAATCTTTTTCTTGAGAAAAAGAGATACACTGGAGCAACATAAACCACCCCCACCACTCAGGTATCTAAGCCTTGGTCAGGTAGTTGAGGAGAGTACTGGCTCTCAGGGCAAGAAAGGGCAGAATCCAATCTAACCTCTGCAGGCTTAGCTCACTCATCCTTAAAATGATCCTGATAAAAGTCTGCCCAGTACAGAGATGCACCATAGAGACAGCAGGCAGCATGGCACCCAGCTCAAACAAGATCCCAGCAGCCTGCATCTGGACTGGGGAGTCCCCACATGACTGCCAACAAGCCTGGGCATCTGAATCTCACAAATGGGAATGGCAGTGCTTACTCCTCAGGGCTAGCCAGAGGACTGGATTGGACAATGGAAGTAAGATGCAGACTACAGGGCCAGGCCCTTAGTCCTCTGTAAATGTAAGCCAGTACTGTGACTAAGGATCTTTGAATATTCCAAGAAATGGGCTTCAGTTTCCACAAGCATATCACATCCTTCACATTGCTTGTAGTGGGGAAGCAAGCACACTATCCATTGCTTGTATTTGGTGTATGGGGAGACAGGGTTTAAGAGGCTTGGAGGAACAACTGCAGGCTCCCTGAACACCCCTTTCACTGGCCATTTCCACCTTGTCACTGCCCCTCTCACCTGCCCTGAAGGCTAGCCCCACAGTGGCGGGGGCCTGAGGCCGTGCTGTCTGGCTGGTGAAGCCACACTCGCCCAATGTCTTGCCGTCATCCAGAAGCTGGTCGTCCTGAGGAGAGAGGATGGCAGGGTCTCAGGAGAGGCCCCAGGAGAGGCAAGTCACAAAGACTTCTCTGGTCAATACCTACACTGAAAATCAGAAGAGGGAAGAGACACAGCCCCAAGTAGGGCCCAGAACCACCCCAGAGTATGTAAGTTTCCAGGGCTACAGCCAAGACTTTCCATATCAGAATCTCCCAGGATAGGGCTCTGGAATCTCCCCTGCTCCCCACCCCACCTATTAACTCTAGGTGAATGCAATTCCAAGTGCCAGTGAACCAATCAGGCCACAGGAAGATCTGGTTGCACCCCAGCTCTACCACCTTGCACAAACAAGTTTCTTCTTTTTGATGTGAAGTTTTCTTATCTGTAAAATAGAAGTTATTGGAATTCCCAACTCATAGGGCAGCCAAGAGGCTTCAATGAGCAAAGGCTACACAGTGGAAGAAGGAACTCAGGCAGCAGGAAGGGTCCTTATCACAGAAATCCCAGTAGATAAGGGGGAAAAGCCTTTATAGACAAAGGGAGTGGAGCAAAAATGCACTTAGGTGAGCGACCTCTTGCTGCCAGACTTGAAAGAGGGGACGACACTCTGGATTGCTCCAAAACGCCAAACCCCAAGCGATCCTTGCTGAATAACTGCGATTGGTTTGTAAGGGGAAAAGGGGGCAGGGCGCGGGGCTTTTAGAACATCACCATTAAGCTGGGGAGTAATAAACAGTTGTTGAGGGAAGAAGTGGTGGGACCTGACTCATCTGAACACCCTCCGTTTCTTTACATTAAGGAGTGTCTGGGCCGAGGGGGGAGTGATAGGCTTTCAGAGGATTAAGAGCATCGCGGCTGGAATCCTGACTCTGCCAACGACCTTGGGTTGGTCAAGTGGCCACCTCCGAGCCTCAGTTTTCTTCATGGCCGAGCTAGGAAGTCAAGAGCCAGAACGGCGAAGGGGGACTGCTGTAGGAATGAGATGAGACGCCGGCCCTCGGCGCTCAGCATAGGGTCTGGCGCGAGGCGCTCACGCCCTCCTGATGGAGAACCCCGGTGCAGCGAGCGCTATCGGGGATTCACCTCCCAGAGTTCGAGCAACGGCCCCACGCGGGGGAGTTCCGGCCCGCGGCGGCTGGTCGCCGATGTTTTACATTAACGACGCTGCCGCCGTGCGCCCACGGGCGCCTGCAGCCCCCGAGCGCCCGGAACCTACGGGACCGCACCTTGTACAGCCGCTGCTCATCCGGCGGCCGCTTGAGGATACCCTCGACGATGCGCTTTAGCTCAAACACGGTGCTCGACTCCTTGGCGTCCGTGAAGATGGTGGTCTTGTGGCGCCGGATCATGAGGAACACGTCCTGAGGGCGGCGGGCCAGCGTAAGCGCGGAGCCGAGGCCCTCCCGCGCGGCCCCGCACCCCCGCCGCCCCCGGCCCCGGCCCCGGCCCCGGCCCGGCGCCCCTCCCCCCGCGCCCGCTCACCATCGCGGCGGCTGCCTCTCCCCCTCGACGCGCCGGCGCGGCCGCGCTCCGCCCCGTTCCCGGCAGCCCGCGCGCCGGCCCCAGCGTGCCCCGCGCCCGACGGCCCCGCCCCGTGCCGCCATTTTAAGTAATCCGCCAAGGGGGCGCTCCGACCGAGTGTCTGGCCGCCATCTTGGCGCCGTGGCGCGGGCGGGGCCGGTTGGCGGAATGGCGGAGGCGGTGGGAGTCCGGCGGCGGGCGAGCGCGGGAGGGACTGTAGGCAGTGGAGCCATCTTGGTTTTGGCAAATGCGACGTCCCCGTGTAGATGCAATCAGGTGGAGACTTGGGTGCAGGTCCATCCTTCTTGCAGGGAATACAAGGCTGAAGTTCGCAAGTGTAGGGCCTCACGTCCCAAGGATAATGTATGAATGATATGTCTTGGTCATCTCGGCGTCGAGACAGTCACATCACAGAGAGACCTGGGCTGCCATAGACCTGTATTCATCACAGTCAGACCTGGTAGTCTGACTCATCATTATGGGACTCCCTGGTGGCCATTTTGAGGAGGTGTTAAATTCTGGATCTTTCGGCCACCGCCCTAGCCTAGGTTGTGAGGATTATTTAAACCAGTTTTGCTTTAGGGGCTTTAGGATTATTTAAACTAGTTTAGCGGGTCCTGTAAGGACCCTTGGAAGCTGTTGTTGGTTTGAGGCAGTGTGAAAGCAGCTCTTTGCAGGAAACTGCCCTCAGCAGGAAGCTCCTTTTCTTGTCACTTTAGCAAAGCTAAACTGTAAACAAGTTTTGAACCAGCACACACATCCCCTCCTTGAAACCATACTTTACCCATCTCTGGGCTAAGCACACCTTTCAAATTTTTAATCACACAATATCTTGCCATATTAGTTCTTTCTGCAGATCAAGAAAGGAGAAATGAAGAATTCAGCAGGTGACTGGATTGCTTCCCTAGCCTCTAATTCAGTAATCTGAACAAACTATGAACAAGATAGCCTCTAGAGGAAGAGCACAAGAAGTTAACTGCGTGGGTGAAACAGGAGGGAAGCAGGCAGGGCATAACCTTTGAAAGAATGACATAACCAGAGGGTATAACATAAACTGATTAGAATCAAATGGGTCCAAGATGGCAGACAAGTCAAGTTGACTAGACCTTGCTTCTCAGTATCAACTAATTGTAACACAGCAGCAACCTAATGTGAGCCACCATGATAGCTTGACCCTCAAAGACCAAAAAGTGGGCAGTGGCTCAACCCGTGGAAATCCCGCCCCCCCCCTTCCAAATAGTTGGAATAATCCTCCCACTTATTAGCCTGTCCCTGGAGTAGGAAATGGCAACTGACTCCAGTATTCTTGCTGGAGAATCCCATGTACAGACTAGCCTGGCAGGCTACAGTCCACGGAGTTGCAATGAGTCAGACATGACTGAGTAACACTAACACATTAGGACATGAAATTACCCAACCCATAAAAGGTAACTACACCGTATTTCAAGACCACAACACTCACCCTCTGTGACAGCCTGCTCGCTATGGAGTGTTGTTTCTTTCTGAATAAATACATTTCTTAGCTATCACTTTGTGTCTCACTGAATTCTTTCTGATATGATGTTTGTTAGGTCCTGAAACCAGGTCTGTGAGCTCAGTTGGAAGACTATTGGTTTTGGCTGGGTTCAAGTCCCAATCTTGTCAATTCAAGTCCCAAGCAACATTTTGGCTGAGTTGGAGCCCCAGCACATGGGTTCGAGTTTCAATTCGAAGTAAACAGTTTCATGACAATTCTGACACCTGATCTCAAGGACTAACTGAGATTTCTTCCCTTTAAAAGTTTTTGGGGGAGGTTGAGTCCATCTCCCCAGATTGCCAGCATTCTGATTAAAAGTACTTTTCTTTTGCCACCAGCATTTGTGAGTATGTAATTGATTTTGTGAGTGGCAAGCAATAGGACTTCCATTCGATAACTAACTAGGCCATTGAACAGCCTAACTTGTTAGAAGCACCATGCATGGCCAAAGTTGGTGTTCAGTCTTCCCAGGCAGAAGGTGCCCAGGTCCACTCTGGCTCTGGAAGGGCATGTGGGCTTGGTTTCCCTGTCTGGCCACCCCTCATCCCTACTAACAGCCTAGGGCTTCCTCCTTGGACACTCTCCTGTGTCACCCAAAAGGAGGCTTTTCTCACAACCTCTCTCAGGGAGAAGGAGACTCTCATCTGGGTCATTGCTGTCGTGTGCCAGAGAGGCATGCTATGGCACCCAATGAGAAATGAGCCAGTGATGATCCTGGATGCTGAACTGTTCAGCAGTTACTGAGGCCACAAATGGATAATTCTTTAGAGTGGGTGGAATCTGAAGATGCTGCTGCTTTGGCCCTGAATCAGGTTGGTGGCTAGCCATGCAGGCTCTGGGCTCAGACCTGCTGAAATTCAAATCCTTGCTCTGGCACTGAGTGTGCAGCCTTGGGCAGTTAACCTCACCAAAGCCCAGTGTCCACCTCTCTGAAGTGGCAGAATAGCTGTTTGTAAAGTTTGTGGAGCCTTACTGTAAACAGATGGGGGGCAGGGTGTCCCTGAAGAAAGAGAACCTGGTGTGGGTTTATTGACAGAAGAGAAGCCATTTTTGGCCTGGGCCATTTTGTGATCTTAGCCTGGCCTCAATGCAACCCCCTTCATGAATGTGCATTTACCCTTAGCTTAAAACTCCCCCAATGCTGCTGTCCAGGGAGACACTGCTTTGGAAGAGATACCCAAAGTGCTTGCCTCACTTGCTGCAAGTAATATAAATCCTTACTTCTTGGTTGTATCTTTTTGCTCAATACCCACCAAGAAGCAAACCAGCTTTTGGGTAATATCACCAAGAGTTAGCACTCAATAAATATAGATGTTTCCTAAGCTATAGCCATAGTTATAATTTTTGACTTCTGACCTCTGGCTCCTCAGGAGTCCTCTGAAGCCCCTTTCCTTCCTGGGTCTCCTCCCTCCCTAGGCCTCAAGGCAGCCCTTCCCCTCACATGGGATCTCTGTGCACACTATGGTGCTGTGGTGGGTGGTCGGTTGCAGGCGGTAACTTCCATCCTCGTGTCAATGAGTACAATGACACCTCCTGCAGGGAGAATGGGGTCAGGAGAGGCTTGAGGGAGGTGTAGAGGCTCAGCCCTCAGCCTCTAGCTCTGTAGCTGGGTGCAGACCCTTCTCCACATGGCAGGTGAGGCAGCTGGCCAGCTGCTCTTGCTTTCCTGCACAGGAAGTCCTCCCAGGTCCTTTCTGCCCTGTTGCTTCAACCACTCAAAGCTCACCATGGAGACACTCCCTGGCTTCTAAACTAAGTGTGTAGGGTCTCGGCTGGTGGATCTTCTCGTTTGCTCTATTTACATTTCTTAAAATGTTATTAAGAAATAGCAATTGTCAGGGACTTCCCTGGTGGTCCAGTGCCTAAGATTGTGTGCTCCCAATGCAGGGAGCTGGGGGCTTCCCAGGTGGCTCAGTGGTAAAGAACCACCTGCCAATGCAGGGGATATAAGAGATTGATACCTGGGTCAGGAAGATTCCCTGGAGGAGGGCATGGCAACCCACTCCAGTATTCTTGCCTGGAGAATCCCAAGGACAGAGGAGCCTGGCAGACTACAGTCCATGGGTTCACAAAGAGTTGGACATCACTGAAGTGACTCAGCACGCATGCAGTGGGTTTGATTCCCCAGTTAGGGAACTAGATCCCACACGCCGCAACTAAGACCCAGCACAGTGAAATAAACAAAACACATCTTAAAAATAAATAAATGGTAATTTTCAGTCACTGCTAGTTACTAGTGTGTCTTTCATTTGCAGTATTTTACAACTGTTTTCTATAAGGGAAGTGACACAACTCACTGTGGAATTAGAGTTGACGGCCCAGATTCAAATCTGGCTTCACCTCTTGCCTGCTGTGGGTTGTGGGGCACAGAACCTAGCCTCTTGGGGCCTGTCTCCCCATTCATGAAAGGGGAACACCTCCCGAGTGTTCAGAGATCATTTGAGAGCCCACCGATGCCTGGCACAACCCGCGTGCTCGCTGGGCAGAACTGAGGAGCTCAACAGCCATAATGGGGCAAATGTTATCAGGTTAGATCACAGATGGGGAAACAGGTGCATCAGTACTTCTGGGAGAGGCTGGGCCATCTGGCTGCAGCGCTACCAACTGGAGCAGGTGAACGGCTAAAAAATACTTGCATGGACAGGAGCCCAGTGTCCTGTCCCCAGCAAGGTGGTTCTCAGGACTACTCTGAAAGCCCCTCCCGGCAGGTCAGGCTAGCTTTCTGAGGCCTGCAGGGACAGGGTGCAGCGTGAGGCTGATGCTGGGCCAGGTCCACCTGTCACACACCCCCTCTGGCCTCACTGACCTTGCTGATGGGCGGTGCTGTGCCACTGAGCCTGCGGGGCACAGAGGAGCAGTGTAATGTGCAATACAACTCCTGAGCTCTTGTGCTCTAGATCATGAGAGCCACAGCTGTGCCCTAGAGGCCTTGCTCTGCAACGAGAAGCCACCACAAGGGGAAGCTCAAGCACTGCACCCAGAGAAAGACTGTACAGCAATGAACGCCCACCACAGCCAAAATTTAAGTAAATAAATAAAATATATAAATTATATAGTAATAAATTATATATATATATAAATTGAGAAGGAAATGGCAACCCACTCCAGTACTCTTGGCTGGAAAATCCCATGGACAGAGAAGCGTGGTGGGCTACAGTCCATGGGATCCCAATATATAAAAGAAACACTGAGCTCTGAATGGGGACCCATTACTTTGATCATGTCAGGTATCCTGGCTCTCAGTCCCTGGCTTGTTCTGGTCTAAATGCCTTGGGAGGCGTCTTGAGTATGTTCTCTTGGCGGGCCCCAGGCTGAGGGCGGGATGGGAGGACAGCCAGCATTGCCCAGCCGGGGCTACTAGGGCCCCACTGCGATGTGCTCACAGCCTTTCACCTGGCCGGCTACAGCCAACCTCTGCGCCCGATGGATGGTGCTCAGCCTAGCCGGGAGGCGGCAGCCTGGAGGTCCCTCGCTGTTCACAGACCCACCCTCTCTCCCAGTCGGGTCTGGCCCAGCAGTGACCACCTGCTGCAGTCACTTTTTCCCCTGGGA
>SJYW01003398.1:470450-481382 GCA_006410735.1 Raphicerus campestris | reverse complement strand
CCCCGGCCCCGGCCCCGGCCCCGGCCCGGCGCCCCTCCCCCCGCGCCCGCTCACCATCGCGGCGGCTGCCTCTCCCCCTCGACGCGCCGGCGCGGCCGCGCTCCGCCCCGTTCCCGGCAGCCCGCGCGCCGGCCCCAGCGTGCCCCGCGCCCGACGGCCCCGCCCCGTGCCGCCATTTTAAGTAATCCGCCAAGGGGGCGCTCCGACCGAGTGTCTGGCCGCCATCTTGGCGCCGTGGCGCGGGCGGGGCCGGTTGGCGGAATGGCGGAGGCGGTGGGAGTCCGGCGGCGGGCGAGCGCGGGAGGGACTGTAGGCAGTGGAGCCATCTTGGTTTTGGCAAATGCGACGTCCCCGTGTAGATGCAATCAGGTGGAGACTTGGGTGCAGGTCCATCCTTCTTGCAGGGAATACAAGGCTGAAGTTCGCAAGTGTAGGGCCTCACGTCCCAAGGATAATGTATGAATGATATGTCTTGGTCATCTCGGCGTCGAGACAGTCACATCACAGAGAGACCTGGGCTGCCATAGACCTGTATTCATCACAGTCAGACCTGGTAGTCTGACTCATCATTATGGGACTCCCTGGTGGCCATTTTGAGGAGGTGTTAAATTCTGGATCTTTCGGCCACCGCCCTAGCCTAGGTTGTGAGGATTATTTAAACCAGTTTTGCTTTAGGGGCTTTAGGATTATTTAAACTAGTTTAGCGGGTCCTGTAAGGACCCTTGGAAGCTGTTGTTGGTTTGAGGCAGTGTGAAAGCAGCTCTTTGCAGGAAACTGCCCTCAGCAGGAAGCTCCTTTTCTTGTCACTTTAGCAAAGCTAAACTGTAAACAAGTTTTGAACCAGCACACACATCCCCTCCTTGAAACCATACTTTACCCATCTCTGGGCTAAGCACACCTTTCAAATTTTTAATCACACAATATCTTGCCATATTAGTTCTTTCTGCAGATCAAGAAAGGAGAAATGAAGAATTCAGCAGGTGACTGGATTGCTTCCCTAGCCTCTAATTCAGTAATCTGAACAAACTATGAACAAGATAGCCTCTAGAGGAAGAGCACAAGAAGTTAACTGCGTGGGTGAAACAGGAGGGAAGCAGGCAGGGCATAACCTTTGAAAGAATGACATAACCAGAGGGTATAACATAAACTGATTAGAATCAAATGGGTCCAAGATGGCAGACAAGTCAAGTTGACTAGACCTTGCTTCTCAGTATCAACTAATTGTAACACAGCAGCAACCTAATGTGAGCCACCATGATAGCTTGACCCTCAAAGACCAAAAAGTGGGCAGTGGCTCAACCCGTGGAAATCCCGCCCCCCCCCTTCCAAATAGTTGGAATAATCCTCCCACTTATTAGCCTGTCCCTGGAGTAGGAAATGGCAACTGACTCCAGTATTCTTGCTGGAGAATCCCATGTACAGACTAGCCTGGCAGGCTACAGTCCACGGAGTTGCAATGAGTCAGACATGACTGAGTAACACTAACACATTAGGACATGAAATTACCCAACCCATAAAAGGTAACTACACCGTATTTCAAGACCACAACACTCACCCTCTGTGACAGCCTGCTCGCTATGGAGTGTTGTTTCTTTCTGAATAAATACATTTCTTAGCTATCACTTTGTGTCTCACTGAATTCTTTCTGATATGATGTTTGTTAGGTCCTGAAACCAGGTCTGTGAGCTCAGTTGGAAGACTATTGGTTTTGGCTGGGTTCAAGTCCCAATCTTGTCAATTCAAGTCCCAAGCAACATTTTGGCTGAGTTGGAGCCCCAGCACATGGGTTCGAGTTTCAATTCGAAGTAAACAGTTTCATGACAATTCTGACACCTGATCTCAAGGACTAACTGAGATTTCTTCCCTTTAAAAGTTTTTGGGGGAGGTTGAGTCCATCTCCCCAGATTGCCAGCATTCTGATTAAAAGTACTTTTCTTTTGCCACCAGCATTTGTGAGTATGTAATTGATTTTGTGAGTGGCAAGCAATAGGACTTCCATTCGATAACTAACTAGGCCATTGAACAGCCTAACTTGTTAGAAGCACCATGCATGGCCAAAGTTGGTGTTCAGTCTTCCCAGGCAGAAGGTGCCCAGGTCCACTCTGGCTCTGGAAGGGCATGTGGGCTTGGTTTCCCTGTCTGGCCACCCCTCATCCCTACTAACAGCCTAGGGCTTCCTCCTTGGACACTCTCCTGTGTCACCCAAAAGGAGGCTTTTCTCACAACCTCTCTCAGGGAGAAGGAGACTCTCATCTGGGTCATTGCTGTCGTGTGCCAGAGAGGCATGCTATGGCACCCAATGAGAAATGAGCCAGTGATGATCCTGGATGCTGAACTGTTCAGCAGTTACTGAGGCCACAAATGGATAATTCTTTAGAGTGGGTGGAATCTGAAGATGCTGCTGCTTTGGCCCTGAATCAGGTTGGTGGCTAGCCATGCAGGCTCTGGGCTCAGACCTGCTGAAATTCAAATCCTTGCTCTGGCACTGAGTGTGCAGCCTTGGGCAGTTAACCTCACCAAAGCCCAGTGTCCACCTCTCTGAAGTGGCAGAATAGCTGTTTGTAAAGTTTGTGGAGCCTTACTGTAAACAGATGGGGGGCAGGGTGTCCCTGAAGAAAGAGAACCTGGTGTGGGTTTATTGACAGAAGAGAAGCCATTTTTGGCCTGGGCCATTTTGTGATCTTAGCCTGGCCTCAATGCAACCCCCTTCATGAATGTGCATTTACCCTTAGCTTAAAACTCCCCCAATGCTGCTGTCCAGGGAGACACTGCTTTGGAAGAGATACCCAAAGTGCTTGCCTCACTTGCTGCAAGTAATATAAATCCTTACTTCTTGGTTGTATCTTTTTGCTCAATACCCACCAAGAAGCAAACCAGCTTTTGGGTAATATCACCAAGAGTTAGCACTCAATAAATATAGATGTTTCCTAAGCTATAGCCATAGTTATAATTTTTGACTTCTGACCTCTGGCTCCTCAGGAGTCCTCTGAAGCCCCTTTCCTTCCTGGGTCTCCTCCCTCCCTAGGCCTCAAGGCAGCCCTTCCCCTCACATGGGATCTCTGTGCACACTATGGTGCTGTGGTGGGTGGTCGGTTGCAGGCGGTAACTTCCATCCTCGTGTCAATGAGTACAATGACACCTCCTGCAGGGAGAATGGGGTCAGGAGAGGCTTGAGGGAGGTGTAGAGGCTCAGCCCTCAGCCTCTAGCTCTGTAGCTGGGTGCAGACCCTTCTCCACATGGCAGGTGAGGCAGCTGGCCAGCTGCTCTTGCTTTCCTGCACAGGAAGTCCTCCCAGGTCCTTTCTGCCCTGTTGCTTCAACCACTCAAAGCTCACCATGGAGACACTCCCTGGCTTCTAAACTAAGTGTGTAGGGTCTCGGCTGGTGGATCTTCTCGTTTGCTCTATTTACATTTCTTAAAATGTTATTAAGAAATAGCAATTGTCAGGGACTTCCCTGGTGGTCCAGTGCCTAAGATTGTGTGCTCCCAATGCAGGGAGCTGGGGGCTTCCCAGGTGGCTCAGTGGTAAAGAACCACCTGCCAATGCAGGGGATATAAGAGATTGATACCTGGGTCAGGAAGATTCCCTGGAGGAGGGCATGGCAACCCACTCCAGTATTCTTGCCTGGAGAATCCCAAGGACAGAGGAGCCTGGCAGACTACAGTCCATGGGTTCACAAAGAGTTGGACATCACTGAAGTGACTCAGCACGCATGCAGTGGGTTTGATTCCCCAGTTAGGGAACTAGATCCCACACGCCGCAACTAAGACCCAGCACAGTGAAATAAACAAAACACATCTTAAAAATAAATAAATGGTAATTTTCAGTCACTGCTAGTTACTAGTGTGTCTTTCATTTGCAGTATTTTACAACTGTTTTCTATAAGGGAAGTGACACAACTCACTGTGGAATTAGAGTTGACGGCCCAGATTCAAATCTGGCTTCACCTCTTGCCTGCTGTGGGTTGTGGGGCACAGAACCTAGCCTCTTGGGGCCTGTCTCCCCATTCATGAAAGGGGAACACCTCCCGANCCCAAAGTGCTTGCCTCACTTGCTGCAAGTAATATAAATCCTTACTTCTTGGTTGTATCTTTTTGCTCAATACCCACCAAGAAGCAAACCAGCTTTTGGGTAATATCACCAAGAGTTAGCACTCAATAAATATAGATGTTTCCTAAGCTATAGCCATAGTTATAATTTTTGACTTCTGACCTCTGGCTCCTCAGGAGTCCTCTGAAGCCCCTTTCCTTCCTGGGTCTCCTCCCTCCCTAGGCCTCAAGGCAGCCCTTCCCCTCACATGGGATCTCTGTGCACACTATGGTGCTGTGGTGGGTGGTCGGTTGCAGGCGGTAACTTCCATCCTCGTGTCAATGAGTACAATGACACCTCCTGCAGGGAGAATGGGGTCAGGAGAGGCTTGAGGGAGGTGTAGAGGCTCAGCCCTCAGCCTCTAGCTCTGTAGCTGGGTGCAGACCCTTCTCCACATGGCAGGTGAGGCAGCTGGCCAGCTGCTCTTGCTTTCCTGCACAGGAAGTCCTCCCAGGTCCTTTCTGCCCTGTTGCTTCAACCACTCAAAGCTCACCATGGAGACACTCCCTGGCTTCTAAACTAAGTGTGTAGGGTCTCGGCTGGTGGATCTTCTCGTTTGCTCTATTTACATTTCTTAAAATGTTATTAAGAAATAGCAATTGTCAGGGACTTCCCTGGTGGTCCAGTGCCTAAGATTGTGTGCTCCCAATGCAGGGAGCTGGGGGCTTCCCAGGTGGCTCAGTGGTAAAGAACCACCTGCCAATGCAGGGGATATAAGAGATTGATACCTGGGTCAGGAAGATTCCCTGGAGGAGGGCATGGCAACCCACTCCAGTATTCTTGCCTGGAGAATCCCAAGGACAGAGGAGCCTGGCAGACTACAGTCCATGGGTTCACAAAGAGTTGGACATCACTGAAGTGACTCAGCACGCATGCAGTGGGTTTGATTCCCCAGTTAGGGAACTAGATCCCACACGCCGCAACTAAGACCCAGCACAGTGAAATAAACAAAACACATCTTAAAAATAAATAAATGGTAATTTTCAGTCACTGCTAGTTACTAGTGTGTCTTTCATTTGCAGTATTTTACAACTGTTTTCTATAAGGGAAGTGACACAACTCACTGTGGAATTAGAGTTGACGGCCCAGATTCAAATCTGGCTTCACCTCTTGCCTGCTGTGGGTTGTGGGGCACAGAACCTAGCCTCTTGGGGCCTGTCTCCCCATTCATGAAAGGGGAACACCTCCCGAGTGTTCAGAGATCATTTGAGAGCCCACCGATGCCTGGCACAACCCGCGTGCTCGCTGGGCAGAACTGAGGAGCTCAACAGCCATAATGGGGCAAATGTTATCAGGTTAGATCACAGATGGGGAAACAGGTGCATCAGTACTTCTGGGAGAGGCTGGGCCATCTGGCTGCAGCGCTACCAACTGGAGCAGGTGAACGGCTAAAAAATACTTGCATGGACAGGAGCCCAGTGTCCTGTCCCCAGCAAGGTGGTTCTCAGGACTACTCTGAAAGCCCCTCCCGGCAGGTCAGGCTAGCTTTCTGAGGCCTGCAGGGACAGGGTGCAGCGTGAGGCTGATGCTGGGCCAGGTCCACCTGTCACACACCCCCTCTGGCCTCACTGACCTTGCTGATGGGCGGTGCTGTGCCACTGAGCCTGCGGGGCACAGAGGAGCAGTGTAATGTGCAATACAACTCCTGAGCTCTTGTGCTCTAGATCATGAGAGCCACAGCTGTGCCCTAGAGGCCTTGCTCTGCAACGAGAAGCCACCACAAGGGGAAGCTCAAGCACTGCACCCAGAGAAAGACTGTACAGCAATGAACGCCCACCACAGCCAAAATTTAAGTAAATAAATAAAATATATAAATTATATAGTAATAAATTATATATATATATAAATTGAGAAGGAAATGGCAACCCACTCCAGTACTCTTGGCTGGAAAATCCCATGGACAGAGAAGCGTGGTGGGCTACAGTCCATGGGATCCCAATATATAAAAGAAACACTGAGCTCTGAATGGGGACCCATTACTTTGATCATGTCAGGTATCCTGGCTCTCAGTCCCTGGCTTGTTCTGGTCTAAATGCCTTGGGAGGCGTCTTGAGTATGTTCTCTTGGCGGGCCCCAGGCTGAGGGCGGGATGGGAGGACAGCCAGCATTGCCCAGCCGGGGCTACTAGGGCCCCACTGCGATGTGCTCACAGCCTTTCACCTGGCCGGCTACAGCCAACCTCTGCGCCCGATGGATGGTGCTCAGCCTAGCCGGGAGGCGGCAGCCTGGAGGTCCCTCGCTGTTCACAGACCCACCCTCTCTCCCAGTCGGGTCTGGCCCAGCAGTGACCACCTGCTGCAGTCACTTTTTCCCCTGGGAGAAAAAAAAAAAAAAAGGAGGGGGAGTTCCCTGGCCATCCAGTGGTGGGGACTCAGTACTTTCACCACAGAGGGCATGGGTTCAATCCCTGCTTAGGGAACTAAGATCCCATAAGACCCACGGAGTGGCAGAAAAAGAAAAGAAAGAAAAGGGAGGGAGCCACGGCTCAGGCCAGCATGGGGGCAGCTGCACTTGGCTCCGTCCAGCCAGGCTGCCCCTTCAGGGATAGCCTTCCTCGCCCCCCTGTCCCCCTTGCCCCTGTCAGTTCCGAAGGTTGGAGTTTCTAGGTTTTGCTCAGGTTTTGTTCTTTCTGCTGCTCTAGAAACTGAACTCTGTCTATACAGACGGATGGCCCTTGGCCTGGGGGTGAGATGGCAGAGAGGGGCAAGGACACCAGGTGCCAGCACGTGAGCATGGTCAGGGAGCTGAAAGGGCCTAGGCCAGTCTCCAGGTGCAGGCAGGGAAGGGAGGTCCTGGGCCGGGAAGCCCCAGACCCAGCCAGGGCATGGAATGGGGGAGTGGCAGAAAAAGCTAAGGACAGCAGAAGGGCCCCTCTCGGGAGAGGGCATGATGCCAAGTGCCCCAGACTCCTGAATGCATGGGAAGGCCAGGTCTGGTGGCCGCCACCTGCCTCCTGGGGCACCTTCACTACAATGGGGCAAAATATGAGTTTTCTACTGCTACGGCAGATGACTACAAACACAGCAGCTTAAACACTAATTTATTATATCACAACTCTGTGGGTGGACTCAACGCGGTTCCTGTTTAGGGTCTCACCAGGCTGAAACCAAGGGCATAGACTGTCAGGGCTCTGGTCTGCAGGCTGGGGGAGGAGTTGTTGGCTTCCAAGCCTGTTCAGGTTATTGGCCAGATTTGGTCTCTTGCAGCTGTCACGCCAAGGCGCTCCTTTCCCTACTAGCTGTTGGCCAGGGGCCGCCCTCAGCTCCTCACCACGTGGCCCCTCCATCTTCAAAGCTAGCAATGGACAATCATCTCCTTGGGGTTGGGTACTGGTCCCGTTTGTATCTCTCTGACTCCTTCCTGAAAAGAGGGGCACGCAGACCAGACTCAGCACTGACTCACTTGCCTGTCTTTGGGTGCCCTGGCTGGAGTTCAGGAGGGTAAATATGAACAGGAAGGGAACAGAGGGAATGCGAGACCCATAGACACACGGGAGGCTCCTGGAGGAGGGTTGGCAACTCGCATTTGCTGAGCTCCACGGAGGACGCTGGGGACAGACAAATGGATGGATGGGTGGCCCCTTGGCTTTATCAGGCCTCTGAGCCTTCAGTCAGAAGGGTGAGGGATGTGTCGGTCCCCAGACAGACCGGGCAGCCAAGGGACCCCAGAGTCTGGCTTCAGGTCCGTCACTGCATCAGCTGTTGAGGTGAGCCTGAATCCAGGGGCTGTAAGTGGCCACATTGGTATAGACCCCTGGACGGTTGGGCAGGGCACAGCCCTTGCCCCAGCTCACCACACCCACCAGGACCCAGCGCCCAGACTTCATGCAGACCAGGGGTCCTCCAGAGTCACCCTGCAGGAGAAAGGAGAGCTTAGGTCCCAGCCCCCCAGGGACTCTGGGTCCCAGGCTGCCATCCCTTAGTGGTGCCTCTGGGTCGGGGTTCAGCACACTGAGCCTGGAGGTGGTACATCCTGGGTCCCAGGTTCTAAGGAGGTAGGGTGCTGGCCACAGGGGCGTGGGCTCCAGACATTCCAGGCAGCTTCTCAAACCTGGCAGGCATCCTTCTGGCCCCCGACGTAGCCAGCGCACAGGCTCCCCGGCAGCACTATGTGTTCGACCTGGGGCACGTTGGTGCCCAGGTGGTAGAGGTGGTCACAGGTGCGAGCATCCAGCAGTGGTACCCTCACTCCCTGCAAGGGTCGCCACTCTGGGAGTGGCACTGGAGAAGGGGGAGGTCTAAGAGGCGGCAGAGACTTCTCAGGTGACACTAGTGGTAAAGAACCTGCCTGCCAACATAGGAGACTTAAGAGATGTGAGTTTGATCCCCGGGTTGGGAAGATCCCCTGGAGGAGGGCACGGCAACCCATTCCAGTATTTTTGCTTGGAGAATCCCATCGACCAAGGAGTCTGGTGGGCTACAGTCCATGGGGTTGCAAGAGTCAGACACCCAGGAAGAGCCCGCAGAGGGTGAGGTGGAAAGCAGGTATTGGTGGGAAAAGCCTCACCTGCCAGCCCAGGGCTCCCTGGCCGTACAGAGAGGATGTCTGGGTCCCTGGAGGTCAGAGCGAGCTGGGGAGAGAGCCTCTGGCCCTCCCCCAGTGCCCCCGTGCTGTGCCCTCTGCCTCACCTCCTGGTCGGAGGCTGCCCCAGCCAGTGACCCAGCAGGGTGTGCCAGGCGGCGGGCGGGCCCCATGCTCCGGCAGGCAGACGGGCTGGACGCGGGTGCTCAGCGGTGTTGGGCGGCGCAGCAGCAGCAGCGCCAGGTCCCCGTGGGCCCCGTCCTCCGAGTAGTCCGGGGGTAGTAGCACCCTCCGCACGGGCGCCAGGAGAGCAGGGGGCGAGCTGGGACCCAGGTGCAGCGCCCCGAGGCGCACGCGGTACTCAGCGGGCAGCGCCTTCCTGCGTGACGGGGGCGCTAGGTCTAATTAAGGCAGCTTCCCCTCCAGCCCAGGAGCGCTCGTCCCCGTTGCCCTCTCTCTCAGAGCCCGGGGTGAGACCTGCGCGAAGTCTGGGCGCGGGATCCCGGTGGGTGTGGGACGCTGGAGCAAGGTCTGTGCCCTGCCCAACCACCGGGGGGTCTGTACCAACGTGGCCACTTACAGCCCCCGAATCCAAGACCTTCCCTGGGTCTTGCTCCACCCGCCCCAGCCTGGCAAATCTCGACGCGGAGCCCTAGGGGGAGGGGACCGTCCCTCGGCGGGGCCCGGCTGCCTGCTGACCTGGGGAAGCAGTGTGCCGCCGTCAGCACCCACTGCGGGGCGATGAGCGAGCCCCCGCACACGTGCGCCCCGCGGTGCTGGATGCTCGCCTGCCACGGCCACTCTCCGGCCCTGGCGTTCCGGCCGCCCACGATACGACTGGACACCCGAGGCTGCCCACAAGCTGGGAGGACAAGCGGACTGGGGGTGGACAGAGCAGNAAGGGGTGGGGCTGGGGAGGAGGCTGGGGGCGGGGTTATGGAGGGGTAGGCACAGTTGGTTTCCGCGGCTTTCTTACCTTCAGATGCCAGGGTTCTGGCTGCTCCTGGAGGTGGAAGCAGGGAAGGGACTGGATTACGGGTCTGGTGTCAGGTAACGGGGTGACGGGGAGGGTGGTCACAGATTAGGAAGGAGGGTGGAATGAATATGTTGCACTGACTTGATGCCAGATTTTTGTGCAATCGGCTACCAGGATTAAACCCTCCCCAGAGCCCTGTGAGGTGGGGACTTAAACCCATTACACAGACAAGCACAACCAGATTTGGAGAGCCCAAGGTCAGTGACAGAGAGAGCTTGAACTCTTGGAGCCAGTAGTGCAGGTGTGCTAGGTCACTTCAGTCGCGTCTGACTCTATTCAACCCCAGGGACTGTAGCCCGCTAGTCTCTGTTCATGGGATTCTCCCGGCAAGAATGCTGGAGTGGGTTGCCATTTCCTTCTCCAGGGAATCTTCCTCGCCCAGGGATCAAACCTGCGTCTCCTGTGCCTCCTGCACTGAGGCAGACTCTACTGCTGAGTCACTGGGGAAGCTCTGGAGCCAAGAATAGGATGCCTGAACTTCCCTGGTGGTCAATCCCTGGTCAGGGAAGATCCTACATGCAACGAGAGAAGCCACAGCAGTGAGAAGCCCACTTGCGGCAGCTAGAGAAAGCCTGGGAGGAGCAAGGAAGACCCAGTGCAGCCAAAAATAGAAAAAAGAGTAGGATGCCTTAGAGTGCTCTAGAGGAAGCAGGAAGGCTGGGCAGATGGAAGCCAAAGCTCCTGTGGTCAGCACCCCCAGCACCGCCCCCACTCACCCAGCAGCAGTAGGAGTGGGACCTGGAGGTAGGAAGCCCACTTCATTCTGTCTTCAGGGCTGGGCCCGGTAAGGGTGGTGCTGCCCTGGACTAGCCTGGCTGGAGCCTGCTGAGAGAAGAGGATCTAGCCACCCCCCGCCACCCTGAGCTCCTTTTGTCTTCCTTCAGACCCTGGTTGGTCCCAGATCTAGCCCTGTGGCCCAGGGTCTATGCCCTATGCCCAGGCCCCATGGACCACTCCTGCCCCCTCAAGTGCTGCACGATTTGGGCACCTTAGGTCTCCATGCAAGCCCTGGAGCCCAGCCCCTCCCCCATCTTGTATTTCCCTGATAGGTGCCCCCCAACCCTCTTCTCCGCAGACCCTGCATTCTTTTCTCACCCTTGCAACTGGTGTCCTCCCTGCTATCTGGGCTGGGGGAGGATCTGGGGGCTTAAAGAGCCAGGAGAGGGGTGGGGGGCAGGAGGTAATTAAGGAGGTCAGGGCGGGGCTGTGGCTTCCTAGTCCAGCCTTGAACAAAGATGCTTTGAGCAGTGCTTTTGCTGTGGCAGGAAAGGGACACCGGAGTTT